>CAKAJE020002068.1:58712-112252 GCA_916610135.2 Macropis europaea
GGGCAATCAGTGACCCGAATAGATCGTATTATATTATGGTTAATATAAGTATTCTGCGCAATTCTATCGCGTTTGTTCAATTTACGTAGCTCCAATCTCAGATAGCGTATTGGACTAGGCGACATCTTAAAGCGCATGAAATGTCGAGTAAAATGCACTACCAAACTTCTCGGATAGGGCAATCAGAGACCCGATTAGGTCGTCTTATATTATGGTTAATTTAAGAATTCTGCGTAATTCTATCACATTTGTTCAATTTACGTCGCTCCTATTTCAGATAGCGTAATGGGCTAAGCGGCACCTTAAGGCGCATGAAATGTCGAGTAAAATGCACTATTAAACTTCTTTGATAGGGCAATCAGAGACCCGAATAGATCATATAATATTATGATTAATATAAGAATTCTGCGTAATTCTTTCACATTTGTTCAATTTACGTCGATCCTATTTCATACAGCGTATTGTGCTAAGCGGACTCTTAAGGCGCATGAAATGGCGAGCAAAATGCACTACTAAACTTCTATGATAGGGCAATCAGAGAACCGATTAGATCATTTTATATTTTGGTTAATATAAGTATTCGGCGTAATTCTATCACATTTGTGCAATTTACGTCGCTCCTATTTCACATAGCGTATTGGGCTAAGCGGCACCTTAAAGCGCATGAAATTTCGAGCAAAATGCACTATTAAACTTCTAGGGTAGGGTAAACAGAGACCCGATTAGATCATTTTATATTATGGTTAATATAAGAATTCAGCGTAACTCTATCACGTTGGTTCAATTTACGTCGCTCCTACTCCAGATAGCGTATTGGGCTGAGCGGCATCTTAAAGCGCATGAAATGTCGAGTAAAATGCACTACGAAACTTCCAGGATAGGGCAATCAGAGACCCGATTATGTCATCTTATATTATGATTAATATAAGAATTCAGCGTAATCCTATCACATTTGTTCAATTTACGTCGCTTCTATTTCTGATAGCGTATTGGGCTAGGCGGCATCATATAGCTCATGATATGTCGAGTAAAATGCACTACTAAACTTCTAGGATAGGGCAATCAGAGACCCGATTAGATCATTCTATATTATGGTTAATATAAGAATTCAGCGAAATTCTATCACATTTGCTCAATTTACGTCGCTCCTATTTCAGACAGCGTATTGGGCTAAGCGGCACCTTAAAGCGCATGAAATGACGAGTAAAATGCACTATTAAGCTTCTGTGACTGGGCAATCAGAGACCCGATAAGATCATTTTAAATTATGGTTAAGATAAATATTCTGCGTAATTCCATCACATTTGTTCAATTTACGTCGCCCCGATTTCATATAGCGTTTGGGCTAGGCGGCATCTTAAAGCGCATGAAATGGCGAGTAAAATGATCTCTTAAGCTTCTCGGATTCGACCATCAGAGACCCAATTAAATCATTTTGTATTATTGTTAATATAAGAATTCAGGGTAATTCAATCACATTTGTCCAATTTACGTAGCTCCTACTTCAGATAGCGTATTGGGATAGGCGGCATCTTAAAGCGCATGGAATTACGAGTAAAATGCACTATTAAACTTCTATGGTAGGGCAATCAGAGACCCGATTAGATCATTCTATATTATGGTTAATATAAGAATTCTGCGTAATTCTATTACATTTGTTCCATTTACGTCGGTCCTATTTCAGATAGCGTATTGGGCTAGGCGTCATCTTAAAGCGCGTGGAATGACGAGTAAAATGCACTACTAACCTTCTATGATAGGGCAATCAGAGACCCGATTAGATCATTTTATATTATGGTTAATATAAGGATTAGGGTAATTCTGTCACATTTGTTCAATTTACGTCGCTCCTATTTCAGATAGCGTATTGTTCTAAGCGGCATCTTAAAGCGCATGAACTGTCGAGCGAAATGCACTGTTAAACTTCTATGATAGGGCAATCAGAGACCCGATTAGATCATTTTATATTACAGTTAATATAAGAATGCAGCGTAATTCTATCGCATTTGTTCAATTTACGTCGCTCCTATTTCATATAGCGTATTGGGCTAAGCGGCATCTTAAAGCGCATGAAATGTCGAGTAAAATGCACTAATAAACTTCTCGGATAGGGCAATCAGAGACCCGATTAGATCATTTTATATTATGTTTCATTTAAGAATTCAGCGAGATTCTATCACATTTGTTCAATTTACGTCGCCCCTATTTCAGATAGCGCATTGGGCTAGCCGGCATCTTAAAGCGCGTAAAATGACGAGTAAAATGCACTATTAAACATCTATGATAGGACAATCGGAGACCCGATTAGATCATTTTAAATTATGGTTTATATAAGAATTCTGCGTAATTCTATCACATTTATTCAATTTACGACGCTTCTATTTCAGATAGCGTATTGGGCGAGGCGGCATCTTAAAGCGCATGAAATGTCGAGTAAAATGCACTTCTAAACTTCTCGGATAGGGCTATCAGAGACCCGATTAGATCAATTAATATTTTGGTTAATATAAGAATTCAGCGAAATTCTATCACATTTGTTCAATTTACGTCGCACCTATTTCAGATAGCGTATTGGACTAGGCGGCACCTTAAAGCGCATGGAATATAGAGTAAAATGCTCTACTAAACTTCTAGGATAGGGCAATCAGAATCCCGATTAGCTCATCTTATATTATTGTTAACTTAAGTATTCATCGTAACTCTATCACATTTCTCCAATTCACGTCGCTCCTACACCCGATATCGTATTGAGATAGGCGGCATTTTAAAGCGCATGAAATGGCCAGTAAAATGCGCTATTAAACTTCTAGGATAGGGCAGTCAGAATCCCGATTAGATCACCTTATATTATTGTTAATTTAAGAATTCATCGTAACTCTATTACATTTGTCCAATTCACGTCGCTCCTACACCAGATGTAGTATTGAGATAGGCGGCATCTTAAAGCGCATGAAATGTCGAGTAAAATGCACTACTAAACTTCTAGGGTAGGGCAATCAGAGACCCGCTTAGATCATTTTATATTATGGTTAATATAAGAATGCAGCGAAATTCTATCACATTTGTTCAATTTACGTCGCTCCTATTTCAGATAGCGTATTGGGCCAAGCGCACCATAAAGCGCATGAAATGACGAGTAACATGCACTACTAAACTTCTATGATAGGGCAATCAGAGACCCGAATAGATCGTATTATATTATGGTTGATATAAGAATTCTGCGAAATTTTATCACATTTGTTCAATTTACGTAGCTCCAATTTCAGATTGCCTATTGGGCTAAACGGCTCCTTAAAGCGCATGAAATCGCGAGTAAAATGCACTATTAAACCTCTATGATAGGGCAATCAGAGACCCGATTAGATCATTTTATATTATGGTTAATATAAGAATTATGCGTAGTTCTATCACATTTGTTCAATTTACATCGCTCCTATTTCAGATAGCATATTGGGCTAGGCGGCATCTTAAAGCGCGTGGAATGACGAGTGAAATGCACTACTAATCTTCTATGATAGGGCAATCAGAGACCCGATTAGATCATTTTAAATTATGGTTAATATAAGAATTCAGCGAAGTTCTATCACATTTGTTCAATTTACATCGCTCCTATTTCAGATATCGTACTGGGCTAAGCGGCACCTTAAAGCTCATGAAATGGCGAGCAAATTGCACTATTAAACTTCTATGATAGGGCAATCAGAGATCCGATTAGATCATTTTATATTATGGTTAATATAAGAATTATGCGTAGTTCTATCACATTTGTTCAATTTACGTATCTCCAATTTGAGATAGCGGATTGGGCTAGGCGGCACCTTAAAGCGCATGATATGACGAGTAAAATGCACCACAAACTTCTATGATAGGGCCATCTGAGACCCGATTAGATCATTTTATATTATTGTTAATATAAGAATTCAGCGTAATTCTATCACATTTGTTCAAATTACGTCGCTCCTATTTCAGATAGCATATTGGGCTAAGCGGCACCTTAAAGCGCATGAAATGACGAGTAAAATACACTATTAAACTTCTATGACAGGGTAATCAGCGACCCGTATAGATCATTTTAAATTGTGGTTAAAGAAGAATTCTGCGTAATTCTATCACGTCTGTTCAATTTACGTCGCTCCTATTTCAAATTGCGTATTGGGCTAAGCGGCCTCTCAAAGCGCATGGAATGGCGAATAAAATGCTCTATTAAACTTCTAGGCTAGGGCGAACAGAGACCCGATAAGATCATTTTATATTATGGTTAATTTAAGCATTCAGCAAAATTCTATCACATTTGTTCAATTTACGTCGCTCCTATTTCACAAAGCGTATTGGGCTAAGCGGCATCTCAAAGCGCATGAAATGGCGAGTGAAATGCACTATTAAACTTCTAGGGTAGGGCCAAAAGAGACCCGATTAGATCATTTTATATTATGGTTAATTTAAGAATTCAGCGAAATTCTATCACATTTGTTCAATTTACGTCGCTCCTATTTCAGATAGCGTATTGGGCTAAGCGGCACCTCAAAGCGCATGAAATGGCGAGTGAAATGCACTATTAAGTTTCTAGGGTAAGGCAAACAGAGACCCTATTAGATCATTTTATATTACGGTTAATATAAGTATTCAGCGTAATTCTATTACATTTGTTCAACTTACGTTGCTCCTATTTCAGATAGCGTACTGGGCTATGCTGTATCTTAAAGCTCGTGGAATGGCGAGTAAAATGTACTACTAAACTTCTATGATAGGGCAATCAGAGGCCCGATTAGATCATTTTATATTTTGTTTAATATAAGATTTCAGGGAAATTCTATCACATTAGTTCAATTTACGTCGCTCCTATTTCAAATTGCGTACTGGTCTAAGCGGCCTCTCAAAGCGCATGGAATGGCGAATAAAATGCACTATTAAACTTATAGGCTAGGGCGAACAGAGACCCGATTAGATCATTTCACATTATGCTTCATAAACGAATTCAGCGATATTCTATCACATTTGTTCAACTTACGTCGCTCCTATTTCAGGTAACGTATTGGGCTAAGCGGCATCTCAAAGCACATGAAATGGCGAGTAAAATGCACTATTAAACTTCTAGGGTAGGGCAAACAGAGTCCCGATTAGATCATTTTATATTATGGTTAATTTAAGAATTCAACAAAATTCTATCACGTTTGTTCAATTTACGTCGCTCCTATTTCAGATAGCGTATTGGGCTAAGCGGCATCTCAAAGCGCATGAAATGGCGAGTAAAATGCACTATTAAACTTCCAGGGTAGGGCAAACAGTGCCCCGATTAGATCATTTAATATTATGGTTAAATTAAGATTTCAGCGAAATTCTATCACATTTGTTCAATTTACGTCGCTCCTATTTCAGATAGCGTATTGGGCTAAGCGGCATCTCAAAGCGCATGAAATGGCGAGTAAAATGCACTGTTAAACTTCTGGGGTAAGGCAAACAGAGACCCGATTAGATCATTTTACATTATGGTTCATAAAAGAATTCAGCGAAATTCTATCACATTTGTTCAACTTACGTCGCTCCTATTTCAGATAGCGTATTGGACTAAGCGGCAGCTCAAAGTGCATGAAATGGCGAGTAAAATGCACTATTAAACTTCTCGGGTGGGGCAAACAGAGACCCGATTAGATCATTTTATATTATGGTTAATTTAAGAATTCAGAGAAATTCTATCACATTTGTTCAATTTACGTCGCTCCTATTTCAGATAGCGTATTGGGCTCAGCAGCATCTCAAAGCGCAAGAAATGGCGAGTAAAATGCACTATTAAACTTCTAGGGTAGGGCAAACAGAGACCCGATTAGATCATTTTATATTATGGTTAAATTAAGAATTCAGCAAAATTCTATCACATTTGTTCAATTTACGTCGCTCCTATTTCAGATAGCGTATTGGGCTCAGCAGCATCTCAAAGCGCAAGAAATGGCGAGTAAAATGCACTACTAAACTTCTAGGGAAGGGCAAACAGAGAACCGATTAGATCATTTTATATTTTGGTTAATATAAGAATTCAGCGAAATTCTATCACATTTGTTCAATTTACGTCGCTCATATTTCAGATAGCGTATTGGGCTAAGCGGCACATCAAAGCGCAAGAAATGGCGAGTAAAATGCACCATTAAACTTCTATGGTAGGGCACACAGAGACCCGATTAGATCATTTTATATTATGGTTAATTTAAGAATTCAGCAAAATTCTATCACATTGGTTCAATTTACGTCGCTCCTATTTCAGATAGCGTATTGGGCTCAGCAGCATCTCAAAGCGCATGAAATGACGAGTGAAATGCACTACTAAACTTCTAGGGTAGGGCGAACAGAGACCCGATTAGATCATTTTACATTAAGGTTAATATTAGAATTCAGGGAAATTCTATCACATTTGTTCAATTTACGTCGCTCCTATTTCAGATAGTGTATTGGGCTAAGCGGCATCTCAAAGCGCATGAAATTGCGAGTAAAATGCACTATTGAACTTCTAGGGTAGGGCAAACAGGGACCCGATTAGATCATTTTATATTATGGTTAATTTAAGAATTCAGAAAAATTCTATCACATTTGTTTAATTTACGTCGCTCCGATTTCAGATAGCGTACTGGGATTGGCGGCATCTTAAAGCCCGTGGAATGCCGAGTAAAATGCACTATTAAACTTCTATGATAGGGCAATCAGAGACCCGATTAGATCATTTTATATTTTGGTTAATATAAGAATTCAGCGAAACTCTACCACATTGGTTCAATTTACGTCGCTCCTATTTCAGATAGCTTATTGGGCTAAGCGGCATCTCAAAGCGCATGAAATGACGAGTGAAATGCACTATTAAACTTCTAGGGTAGGGCGAACAGAGACCCGATTAGATCATTTTACATTATGGTTCATAAAAGAATTCAGCGAAATTCTATCACATTTGTTCAACTTACGTCGCTCCTATTTCAGATAGCGTATTGGGCTAAGCGGCAGCTCAAAGTGCATGAAATGGCGAGTAAAATGCACTATTAAACTTCTCGGGTGGGGCAAACAGAGACCCGATTAGATCATTTTATATTATGGTTAATTTAAGAATTCAGAGAAATTCTATCACATTTGTTCAATTTTCGTCGCTCCTATTTCAGATAGCGCACTGAGCTAGGCGGCATCTTAAAGCGCGTGGAATGGCGAGTAAAATGTAGTATTAAACTTCTATGATAGGGCAATCAGAGACCCGATTAGATCATTTTATATTTTGGTTAATATAAGAATTCAGCGAAATTCTATCACATTTGTTCAATTTACGTCGCTGATATTTTAGATAGCGTATTGGGATAAGCGGCATCCCAAAGCGCAAGAAATGTCGAATACAATGCACTATTAAACTTCTAGGGTAGGGCAGACAGAGACCCGATTAGATCATTTTATATTATGGTTAAATTAAGATTTCAGCGAAATTCTATCACATTTGTTCAATTTACGTCGCTCCTATTTCAGATAGCGTATTGGGCTAAGCGGCATCTCAAAGCGCATGAAATGGCGAGTAAAATGCACTATTAAACTTCTAGGGTAGGGCAAACAGAGACCCGATTAGATCATTTTATATTATGGTTAATTTAAGAATTCAGCAAAATTCTATCACATTTGTTCAATTTACGTCGCTCCTATTTCAGATAGCGCACTGAGCTAGGCGGCATCTTAAAGCGCGTGGAATGGCGAGCAAAATGTAGTATTCAACTTCTATGATAGGGCAATCAGAGACCCGATTAGATCATTTTATATTTTGGTTAATATAAGAATTCAGCGAAATTCTATCACATTTGTTCAATTTACGTCGCTGATATTTTAGATAGCGTATTGGGATAAGCGGCATCCCAAAGCGCAAGAAATGTCGCATAAAATGCACTATTAAACTTCTAGGGTAGGGCAGACAGAGACCCGACTAGATCATTTTATATTATGGTTAAATTATGATTTCAGCGAAATTCTATCACATTTGTTCAATTTACGTCGCTCCTATTTCAGAAATCGTATTGGGCTAAGCGGCATCTCAAAGCGCATGAAATGGCGAGTAAAATGCACTATTAAACTTCTCGGGTAAGGCAAACAGAGACCCGATTAGATCATTTTATAGTACAGTTAATATAAGAATGCAGCGTAATTCTATCACATTTGTTCAACTTTCGTCGCTCCTATTTCAGATAGCGTACTGAGCTAAGCGGCATCTCAAAGCGCATGAAATGGCGAGTGAAATGCACTATTAAACTTCTAGGGTTGGGCCAACAGAGACCCAATTAGATCATTTTATATTATGGTTAAATTAAGATTTCAGCGAAATTCTATCACATTTGTTCAATTTACGTCGCTCCTATTTCAGATAGCGTATTGGGCTAAACGGCATTTCATAGCGCATGAAATGACGAGTGGAATGCACTATTAAATTTCTAGGTTAGGCCGAACAGAGACCCGATTAGATCATTTTACATTAAGGTTAATATTAGAATTGAGGGAAATTCTATCACATTTGTTCAATTTACGCTGCTCCTATTTCAGATAGCGTATTGGGCTAAGCGGCATCTCAAAGCGCATGAAATTGCGAGTAAAATGCACTATTAAACTTCTATGGTAGGGCAAACAGAGACCCGATTAGATCATTTTATATTATGTTTAATTTATGAATTCAGCAAAATTCTATCACATTTGCTCAATCTACGTCGCTCCTATTTCAGATAGCGTACTGGGCTAAACGGCATCTTAAAGCCCGTGGAATGGCGAGTAAAATGCACTATTAAACTTCTATGATAGGGCAATCAGAGACCCGATTAGATCATTTTATATTTTGTTTAATATAAGATTTCAGGGAAATTCTATCATATTTGTTCAATTTTTCGTCGCTCCTATTTCAGATAGCGTATTGGGCTAAACGGCGTCTCAAAGCGCATGAAATGACGAGTGAAATGCATTATTAAACTTCTAGGGTAGGGCGAACAGAGACCCGATTAGATCATTTTACATTAAGGTTAATATAAGAATTCAGGGAAATTCTATCACATTTGTTCAATTTACGTCGCTCCTATTTCAGATAGCGTATTGGGCTCAGCGTCATCTCAAAGCGCAAGAAATGGCGAGTAAAATGCACTATTAAACTTCTAGGGTAGGGCAAACAGAGAACCGATTAGATCATTTTATATTATGGTTAATTTAAGAATTCAGAAAAGTTCTATCACATTTGTTCAATTTACGTCGCTCCTATTTCAGATAGCGCACAGAGCTAGGCGGCATCTTAAAGCGCGTGGAATGGCGAGTAAAATGTAGTATTCAACTTCTATGATAGGGCAATCAGAGACCCGATTAGATCATTTTATATTTTGGTTAATATAAGAATTCAGCGAAATTCTACCACATTGGTTCAATTTACGTCGCTCCTATTTCAGATAGCTTATTGGGCTAAGCGGCATCTCAAAGCGCATGAAATGACGAGTGAAATGCACTATTAAACTTCTAGGGTTGGGCGAACAGAGACCCGATTAGATCATTTTACATTATGGTTCATAAAAGAATTCAGCGAAATTCTATTACATTTGTTCAACTTACGTCGCTCCTATTTCAGATAGCGTATTGGGCTAAGCGGCAGCTCAAAGTGCATGAAATGGCGAGTAAAATGCACTATTAAACTTCTCGGGTGGGGCAAACAGAGACCCGATTAGATCATTTTATATTATGGTTAATTTAAGAATTCAGAGAAATTCTATCACATTTGTTCAATTTACGTCGCTCCTATTTCAGATAGCGTATTGGGCTCAGCAGCATCTCAAAGCGCAAGAAATGGCGAGTAAAATGCACTACTAAACTTCTAGGGAAGGGCAAACAGAGAACCGATTAGATCATTTTATATTATGGTTAATTTAAGAATTCAGCAAAATTCTATCACATTTGTTCAATTTACGTCGCTCCTATTTCAGATAGCGCACAGAGCTAGGCGGCATCTTAAAGCGCGTGGAATGGCGAGTAAAATGTAGTATTCAACTTCTATGATAGGGCAATCAGAGACCCGATTAGATCATTTTATATTTTGGTTAATATAAGAATTCAGCGAAATTCTATCACATTTGTTCAATTTACGTCGCTCATATTTCAGATAGCGTATTGGGCTAAGCGGCACATCAAAGCGCAAGAAATGGCGAGTAAAATGCACTATTAAACTTCTATGGTAGGGCACACAGAGACCCGATTAGATCATTTTATATTATGGTTAATTTAAGAATTCAGCAAAATTCTATCACATTGGTTCAATTTACGTCGCTCCTATTTCAGATAGCTTATTGGGCTAAGCGGCATCTCAAAGCGCATGAAATGACGAGTGAAATGCACTATTAAACTTCTAGGGTAGGGCGAACAGAGACCCGATTAGATCATTTTACATTAAGGTTAATATTAGAATTCAGGGAAATTCTATCACATTTGTTCAATTTACGTCGCTCCTATTTCAGATAGTGTATTGGGCTAAGCGGCATCTCAAAGCGCATGAAATTGCGAGTAAAATGCACTATTGAACTTCTAGGGTAGGGCAAACAGGGACCCGATTAGATCATTTTATATTATGGTTAATTTAAGAATTCAGAAAAATTCTATCACATTTGTTTAATTTACGTCGCTCCGATTTCAGATAGCGTACTGGGATAGGCGGCATCTTAAAGCCCGTGGAATGCCGAGTAAAATGCACTATTAAACTTCTATGATAGGGCAATCAGAGACCCGATTAGATCATTTTATATTTTGGTTAATATAAGAATTCAGCGAAACTCTACCACATTGGTTCAATTTACGTCGCTCCTATTTCAGATAGCTTATTGGGCTAAGCGGCATCTCAAAGCGCATGAAATGACGAGTGAAATGCACTATTAAACTTCTAGGGTAGGGCGAACAGAGACCCGATTAGATCATTTTACATTATGGTTCATAAAAGAATTCAGCGAAATTCTATCACATTTGTTCAACTTACGTCGCTCCTATTTCAGATAGCGTATTGGGCTAAGCGGCAGCTCAAAGTGCATGAAATGGCGAGTAAAATGCACTATTAAACTTCTCGGGTGGGGCAAACAGAGACCCGATTAGATCATTTTATATTATGGTTAATTTAAGAATTCAGAGAAATTCTATCACATTTGTTCAATTTACGTCGCTCCTATTTCAGATAGCGTATTGGGCTCAGCGGCATCTTAAAGCGCGTGGAATGGCGAGTAAAATGCACTATTAAACTTCTAGGGTAGGGCAAACAGAGACCCGATTAGATCATTTTATATTATGGTTAATTTAAGAATTCAGCAAAATTCTATCACATTTGTTCAATTTACGTCGCTCCTATTTCAGATAGCGCACTGAGCTAGGCGGCATCTTAAAGCGCGTGGAATGGCGAGCAAAATGTAGTATTCAACTTCTATGATAGGGCAATCAGAGACCCGATTAGATCATTTTATATTTTGGTTAATATAAGAATTCAGCGAAATTCTATCACATTTGTTCAATTTACGTCGCTGATATTTTAGATAGCGTATTGGGATAAGCGGCATCCCAAAGCGCAAGAAATGTCGCATAAAATGCACTATTAAACTTCTAGGGTAGGGCAGACAGAGACCCGACTAGATCATTTTATATTATGGTTAAATTATGATTTCAGCGAAATTCTATCACATTTGTTCAATTTACGTCGCTCCTATTTCAGATAGCGTATTGGGCTAAGCGGCATCTCAAAGCGCATGAAATGGCGAGTAAAATGAACTATTAAACTTCTAGGGTAAGGCAAACAGAGACCCGATTAGATCATTTTATAGTACAGTTAATATAAGAATGCAGCGTAATTCTATCACATTTGTTCAACTTTCGTCGCTCCTATTTCAGATAGCGTACTGGGCTAAGCGGCATCTCAAAGCGCATGAAATGGCGAGTAAAATGCACTATTAAACTTCTAGGGTTGGGCCAACAGAGACCCGATTAGATCATTTTATATTATGGTTAAATTAAGATTTCTGCGAAATTCTATCACATTTGTTCAATTTACGTCGCTCCTATTTCAGAAAGCGCATTGGGCTAAACGGCATCTCATAGCGCATGAAATGACGAGTGGAATGCACTATTAAATTTCTAGGTTAGGCCGAACAGAGATCCGATTAGATCATTTTACATTATGGTTAATATTAGAATTGAGGGAAATTCTATCACATTTGTTCAATTTACGCCGCTCCTATTTCAGCTAGCGTATTGGGCTCAGCGGCATCTCAAAGCGCAAGAAATGGCGAGTAAAATGCACTATTAAACTTCTAGGGTAGGGCAAACAGAGAACCGATTAGATCATTTTATATTATGGTTAATTTAAGAATTCAGAAAAGTTCTATCACATTTGTTCAATTTACGTCGCTCCTATTTCAGATAGCGCACAGAGCTAGGCGGCATCTTAAAGCGCGTGGAATGGCGAGTAAAATGTAGTATTCAACTTCTATGATAGGGCAATCAGAGACCCGATTAGATCATTTTATATTTTGGTTAATATAAGAATTCAGCGAAATTCTACCACATTGGTTCAATTTACGTCGCTCCTATTTCAGATAGCTTATTGGGCAAAGCGGCATCTCAAAGCGCATGAAATGACGAGTGAAATGCACTATTAAACTTCTAGGGTTGGGCGAACAGAGACCCGATTAGATCATTTTACATTATGGTTCATAAAAGAATTCAGCGAAATTCTATTACATTTGTTCAACTTACGTCGCTCCTATTTGAGATAGCGTATTGGGCTAAGCGGCAGCTCAAAGTGCATGAAATGGCGAGTAAAATGCACTATTAAACTTCTCGGGTGGGGCAAACAGAGACCCGATTAGATCATTTTATATTATGGTTAATTTAAGAATTCAGAGAAATTCTATCACATTTGTTCAATTTACGTCGCTCCTATTTCAGATAGCGTATTGGGCTCAGCAGCATCTCAAAGCGCAAGAAATGGCGAGTAAAATGCACTACTAAACTTCTAGGGAAGGGCAAACAGAGAACCGATTAGATCATTTTATATTATGGTTAATTTAAGAATTCAGCAAAATTCTATCACATTTGTTCAATTTACGTCGCTCCTATTTCAGATAGCGCACAGAGCTAGGCGGCATCTTAAAGCGCGTGGAATGGCGAGTAAAATGTAGCATTCAACTTCTATGATAGGGCAATCAGAGACCCGATTAGATCATTTTATATTTTGGTTAATATAAGAATTCAGCGAAATTCTATCACATTTGTTCAATTTACGTCGCTCATATTTCAGATAGCGTATTGGGCTAAGCGGCACATCAAAGCGCAAGAAATGGCGAGTAAAATGCACTATTAAACTTCTATGGTAGGGCACACAGAGACCCGATTAGATCATTTTATATTATGGTTAATTTAAGAATTCAGCAAAATTCTATCACATTGGTTCAATTTACGTCGCTCCTATTTCAGATAGCTTATTGGGCTAAGCGGCATCTCAAAGCGCATGAAATGACGAGTGAAATGCACTATTAAACTTCTAGGGTAGGGCGAACAGAGACCCGATTAGATCATTTTACATTAAGGTTAATATTAGAATTCAGGGAAATTCTATCACATTTGTTCAATTTACGTCGCTCCTATTTCAGATAGTGTATTGGGCTAAGCGGCATCTCAAAGCGCATGAAATTGCGAGTAAAATGCACTATTAAACTTCTAGGGTAGGGCAAACAGGGACCCGATTAGATCATTTTATATTATGGTTAATTTAAGAATTCAGAAAAATTCTATCACATTTGTTTAATTTACGTCGCTCCGATTTCAGATAGCGTACTGGGATAGGCGGCATCTTAAAGCCCGTGGAATGCCGAGTAAAATGCACTATTAAACTTCTATGATAGGGCAATCAGAGACCCGATTAGATCATTTTATATTTTGGTTAATATAAGAATTCAGCGAAACTCTACCACATTGGTTCAATTTACGTCGCTCCTATTTCAGATAGCTTATTGGGCTAAGCGGCATCTCAAAGCGCATGAAATGACGAGTGAAATGCACTATTAAACTTCTAGGGTAGGGCGAACAGAGACCCGATTAGATCATTTTACATTATGGTTCATAAAAGAATTCAGCGAAATTCTATCACATTTGTTCAACTTACGTCGCTCCTATTTCAGATAGCGTATTGGGCTAAGCGGCAGCTCAAAGTGCATGAAATGGCGAGTAAAATGCACTATTAAACTTCTCGGGTGGGGCAAACAGAGACCCGATTAGATCATTTTATATTATGGTTAATTTAAGAATTCAGAGAAATTCTATCACATTTGTTCAATTTACGTCGCTCCTATTTCAGATAGCGTATTGGGCTCAGCGGCATCTTAAAGCGCGTGGAATGGCGAGTAAAATGCACTATTAAACTTCTAGGGTAGGGCAAACAGAGACCCGATTAGATCATTTTATATTATGGTTAATTTAAGAATTCAGCAAAATTCTATCACATTTGTTCAATTTACGTCGCTCCTATTTCAGATAGCGCACTGAGCTAGGCGGCATCTTAAAGCGCGTGGAATGGCGAGCAAAATGTAGTATTCGACTTCTATGATAGGGCAATCAGAGACCCGATTAGATCATTTTATATTTTGGTTAATATAAGAATTCAGCGAAATTCTATCACATTTGTTCAATTTACGTCGCTGATATTTTGATAGCGTATTGGGATAAGCGGCATCCCAAAGCGCAAGAAATGTCGCATAAAATGCACTATTAAACTTCTAGGGTAGGGCAGACAGAGACCCGACTAGATCATTTTATATTATGGTTAAATTATGATTTCAGCGAAATTCTATCACATTTGTTCAATTTACGTCGCTCCTATTTCAGATAGCGTATTGGGCTAAGCGGCATCTCAAAGCGCATGAAATGGCGAGTAAAATGAACTATTAAACTTCTAGGGTAAGGCAAACAGAGACCCGATTAGATCATTTTATAGTACAGTTAATATAAGAATGCAGCGTAATTCTATCACATTTGTTCAACTTTCGTCGCTCCTATTTCAGATAGCGTACTGGGCTAAGCGGCATCTCAAAGCGCATGAAATGGCGAGTAAAATGCACTATTAAACTTCTAGGGTTGGGCCAACAGAGACCCGATTAGATCATTTTATATTATGGTTAAATTAAGATTTCTGCGAAATTCTATCACATTTGTTCAATTTACGTCGCTCCTATTTCAGAAAGCGCATTGGGCTAAACGGCATCTCATAGCGCATGAAATGACGAGTGGAATGCACTATTAAATTTCTAGGTTAGGCCGAACAGAGATCCGATTAGATCATTTTACATTATGGTTAATATTAGAATTGAGGGAAATTCTATCACATTTGTTCAATTTACGTCGCTCCTATTTCAGATAGTGTATTGGGCTAAGCGGCATCTCAAAGCGCATGAAATTGCGAGTAAAATGCACTATTGAACTTCTAGGGTAGGGCAAACAGGGACCCGATTAGATCATTTTATATTATGGTTAATTTAAGAATTCAGAAAAATTCTATCACATTTGTTTAATTTACGTCGCTCCGATTTCAGATAGCGTACTGGGATAGGCGGCATCTTAAAGCCCGTGGAATGCCGAGTAAAATGCACTATTAAACTTCTATGATAGGGCAATCAGAGACCCGATTAGATCATTTTATATTTTGGTTAATATAAGAATTCAGCGAAACTCTACCACATTGGTTCAATTTACGTCGCTCCTATTTCAGATAGCTTATTGGGCTAAGCGGCATCTCAAAGCGCATGAAATGACGAGTGAAATGCACTATTAAACTTCTAGGGTAGGGCGAACAGAGACCCGATTAGATCATTTTACATTATGGTTCATAAAAGAATTCAGCGAAATTCTATCACATTTGTTCAACTTACGTCGCTCCTATTTCAGATAGCGTATTGGGCTAAGCGGCAGCTCAAAGTGCATGAAATGGCGAGTAAAATGCACTATTAAACTTCTCGGGTGGGGCAAACAGAGACCCGATTAGATCATTTTATATTATGGTTAATTTAAGAATTCAGCGAAATTCTATCACATTTGTTCAATTTACGTCGCTCCTATTTCAGATAGCGTATTGGGCTCAGCGGCATCTTAAAGCGCGTGGAATGGCGAGTAAAATGCACTATTAAACTTCTAGGGTAGGGCAAACAGAGACCCGATTAGATCATTTTATATTATGGTTAATTTAAGAATTCAGCAAAATTCTATCACATTTGTTCAATTTACGTCGCTCCTATTTCAGATAGCGCACTGAGCTAGGCGGCATCTTAAAGCGCGTGGAATGGCGAGCAAAATGTAGTATTCGACTTCTATGATAGGGCAATCAGAGACCCGATTAGATCATTTTATATTTTGGTTAATATAAGAATTCAGCGAAATTCTATCACATTTGTTCAATTTACGTCGCTGATATTTTGATAGCGTATTGGGATAAGCGGCATCCCAAAGCGCAAGAAATGTCGCATAAAATGCACTATTAAACTTCTAGGGTAGGGCAGACAGAGACCCGACTAGATCATTTTATATTATGGTTAAATTATGATTTCAGCGAAATTCTATCACATTTGTTCAATTTACGTCGCTCCTATTTCAGATAGCGTATTGGGCTAAGCGGCATCTCAAAGCGCATGAAATGGCGAGTAAAATGAACTATTAAACTTCTAGGGTAAGGCAAACAGAGACCCGATTAGATCATTTTATAGTACAGTTAATATAAGAATGCAGCGTAATTCTATCACATTTGTTCAACTTTCGTCGCTCCTATTTCAGATAGCGTACTGGGCTAAGCGGCATCTCAAAGCGCATGAAATGGCGAGTAAAATGCACTATTAAACTTCTAGGGTTGGGCCAACAGAGACCCGATTAGATCATTTTATATTATGGTTAAATTAAGATTTCTGCGAAATTCTATCACATTTGTTCAATTTACGTCGCTCCTATTTCAGAAAGCGCATTGGGCTAAACGGCATCTCATAGCGCATGAAATGACGAGTGGAATGCACTATTAAATTTCTAGGTTAGGCCGAACAGAGATCCGATTAGATCATTTTACATTATGGTTAATATTAGAATTGAGGGAAATTCTATCACATTTGTTCAATTTACGCCGCTCCTATTTCAGCTAGCGTATTGGGCTCAGCGGCATCTCAAAGCGCAAGAAATGGCGAGTGAAATGCACTATTAAACTTCTAGGGTTGGGCGAACAGAGACCCGATTAGATCATTTTACATTATGGTTCATAAAAGAATTCAGCGAAATTCTATTACATTTGTTCAACTTACGTCGCTCCTATTTGAGATAGCGTATTGGGCTAAGCGGCAGCTCAAAGTGCATGAAATGGCGAGTAAAATGCACTATTAAACTTCTCGGGTGGGGCAAACAGAGACCCGATTAGATCATTTTATATTATGGTTAATTTAAGAATTCAGAGAAATTCTATCACATTTGTTCAATTTACGTCGCTCCTATTTCAGATAGCGTATTGGGCTCAGCAGCATCTCAAAGCGCAAGAAATGGCGAGTAAAATGCACTATTAAACTTCTAGGGTAGGGCAAACAGAGACCCGATTAGATCATTTTATATTATGGTTAAATTAAGAATTCAGCAAAATTCTATCACATTTGTTCAATTTACGTCGCTCCTATTTCAGATAGCGTATTGGGCTCAGCAGCATCTCAAAGCGCAAGAAATGGCGAGTAAAATGCACTACTAAACTTCTAGGGAAGGGCAAACAGAGAACCGATTAGATCATTTTATATTATGGTTAATTTAAGAATTCAGCAAAATTCTATCACATTTGTTCAATTTACGTCGCTCCTATTTCAGATAGCGCACAGAGCTAGGCGGCATCTTAAAGCGCGTGGAATGGCGAGTAAAATGTAGTATTCAACTTCTATGATAGGGCAATCAGAGACCCGATTAGATCATTTTATATTTTGGTTAATATAAGAATTCAGCGAAATTCTATCACATTTGTTCAATTTACGTCGCTCATATTTCAGATAGCGTATTGGGCTAAGCGGCACATCAAAGCGCAAGAAATGGCGAGTAAAATGCACTATTAAACTTCTATGGTAGGGCACACAGAGACCCGATTAGATCATTTTATATTATGGTTAATTTAAGAATTCAGCAAAATTCTATCTCATTGGTTCAATTTACGTCGCTCCTATTTCAGATAGCTTATTGGGCTAAGCGGCATCTCAAAGCGCATGAAATGACGAGTGAAAGGCACTATTAAACTTCTAGGGTAGGGCGAACAGAGACCCGATTAGATCATTTTACATTAAGGTTAATATTAGAATTCAGGGAAATTCTATCACATTTGTTCAATTTACGTCGCTCCTATTTCAGATAGTGTATTGGGCTAAGCGGCATCTCAAAGCGCATGAAATTGCGAGTAAAATGCACTATTGAACTTCTAGGGTAGGGCAAACAGGGACCCGATTAGATCATTTTATATTATGGTTAATTTAAGAATTCAGAAAAATTCTATCACATTTGTTTAATTTACGTCGCTCCGATTTCAGATAGCGTACTGGGATAGGCGGCATCTTAAAGCCCGTGGAATGCCGAGTAAAATGCACTATTAAACTTCTATGATAGGGCAATCAGAGACCCGATTAGATCATTTTATATTTTGGTTAATATAAGAATTCAGCGAAACTCTACCACATTGGTTCAATTTACGTCGCTCCTATTTCAGATAGCTTATTGGGCTAAGCGGCATCTCAAAGCGCATGAAATGACGAGTGAAATGCACTATTAAACTTCTAGGGTAGGGCGAACAGAGACCCGATTAGATCATTTTACATGATGGTTCATAAAAGAATTCAGCGAAATTCTATCACATTTGTTCAACTTACGTCGCTCCTATTTCAGATAGCGTATTGGGCTAAGCGGCAGCTCAAAGTGCATGAAATGGCGAGTAAAATGCACTATTAAACTTCTCGGGTGGGGCAAACAGAGACCCGATTAGGTCATTTTATATTATGGTTAATTTAAGAATTCAGAGAAATTCTATCACATTTGTTCAATTTTCGTCGCTCCTATTTCAGATAGCGTACTGGGATAGGCGGCATCTTAAAGCCCGTGGAATGCCGAGTAAAATGCACTATTAAACTTCTATGATAGGGCAATCAGAGACCCGATTAGATCATTTTATATTTTGGTTAATATAAGAATTCAGCGAAATTCTATCACATTGGTTCAATTTACGTCGCTCGTATTTCAGATAGCTTATTGGGCTAAGCGGCATCTCAAAGCGCATGAAATGACAAGTGAAATGCACTATTAAACTTCTAGTGTAGGGCGAACAGAGACCCGATTAGATCATTTTACATTAAGGTTAATATTAGAATTCAGGGAGATTCTATCACATTTGTTCAACTTACGTCGCTCCTATTTCAGATAGCGTATTGGGCTAAGCGGCAGCTCAAAGTTCATAAAATGGCGAGTAAAATGCACTATTAAACTTCTCGGGTGGGGCAAACAGAGACCCGATTAGATCATTTTATATTATGGTTAATTTAAGAATTCAGAGAAATTCTATCACATTTGTTCAACTTACGTGGCTCCTATTTCAGATAGCGTATTGGGCTCAGCGGCATCTCAAAGCGCAAGAAATGGCGAGTAAAATGCACTATTAAACTTCTAGGGTAGGGCAAACAGAGACCCGATTAGATCATTTTATATTATGGTTAATTTAAGAATTCAGCAAAATTCTATCACATTTGTTCAATTTACGTCGCTCCTATTTCAGATAGCGCACTGAGCTAGGCGGCATCTTAAAGCGCGTGGAATGGCGAGTAAAATGTAGTATTAAACTTCTATGATAGGGCAATCAGAGACCCGATTAGATCATTTTATATTTTGGTTAATATAAGAATTCAGCGAAATTCTATCACATTTGTTCAATTTACGTCGCTGATATTTTAGATAGCGTATTGGGATAAGCGGCATCCCAAAGCGCAAGAAATGGCGAATAAAATGCACTATTAAACTTCTAGGGTAGGGCAGACAGAGACCCGATTAGATCATTTTATATTATGGTTAAATTAAGATTTCAGCGAAATTCTACCACATTTGTTCAATTTACGTCGCTCCTATTTCAGATAGCGTATTGGGCTAAGCGGTATCTCAAAGCGCATGAAATGGCGAGTAAAATGCACTATTAAGCTTCTAGGGTAAGGCAAACAGAGACCGGATTAGATCATTTTATATTAAGATTAATTTAAGAATTCAGCGAAATTCTATCATATTTGTTCAATTTACGTCGCTCCTATTTCAGATAGCGTGTTGGGCTAAGCGGCATCTCAAAGCGCATGAAATGTCGAGTAAAATGTACTACTAAACTTCTAGGATAAGGCAAACAGAGACCCGATTAGATCATTTTAAATTACGGTTAATATAAGAATTCAGCGTAATTCTATAACATTTGTTCAACTTACGTCGCTCCTATTTCAGGTAGCGTACTGGGCTAGGCGGCATCTTAAAGGGCGTGGAATGGCGAGTAAAATGCACTACTAAACTTCTATGATAGGGCAATCAGAGACCCGATTAGATCATTTTATATTTTGATTAATATAAGGTTTCAGGGAAATTCTATCACATTTGTTCAATTTACGTCGCTCCTATTTCAGATAGCGTATTGGGCTAAGCGGCATCTCAAAGCGCATGAAATGTCGAATATAATGCACTATTAAACTTCTAGGCTAGGGCGAACAGAGACCCGACTAGATCATTTTACATTAAGATTAATATAAGAATTCAGCGAAATTCTATCACATTTGTTCAATTTACGTCGCTCCTATATCAGATAGCGTATTGGGCTAAGCGGCATCTCGAAGCGCATGAAATGGCGAGTAAAATGTACTACTAACCTTCTAGGATAAGGAAAACAGATACCCGATTAGATCATTTTATATTACGGTTAATTTAAGAATTCAGCGTTATTCTATCACATTTGTTCAACTTACGTCGCTCCTGTTTCAAGTAGCGTACTGTGCTATGCTGCATCTTAAAGGGCGTGGAATGGCGAGTAAAATGCACAACTAAACTTCTATGATAGGGCAATCAGAGACCCGATTAGATCATTTTATATTTTGATTAATATAAGATTTCAGGGAAATTCAATCACATTTGTTCAACTTACGTCGCTCCTATTTCAGATAGCGTATTGGTCTAAGTGGCATCTCAAAGCGCATGAAATGGAGAGTAAAATGCACTATTAAACTTCTAGGGTAGCGCAAACAGAGACCCGATTAGATCATTTTATATTATGGTTAATTTAAGAATTCAGCGAAATTCTATCACATTTGTTCAATTTACGTCGCTCCTATTTCAGATAGCGTATTGGTCTAAGCGGCATCTCAAAGTGCATGAAATGGCGAGTAAAATGCACTATTAAACTTCTAGGCTAGGGCGAACAGAGGCCCGAATAGGTCATTTTACATTAAGATTAATATAAGTATTCAGCGAAATTCTATCACATTTGTTCAATTTACGTCGCCCCTATATCAGATAGCGTATTGGGCTAAGCGGCATCTCAAAGCGCATGAAATGGCGAGTCAAATGCACTATTAAACTTCTAGGCTAGGGAGAACAGAGGCCCGAATAGGTCATTTTACATTAAGATTAATATAAGTATTCAGCGAAATTCTATCACATTTGTTCAATTTACGTCGCCCCTATATCAGATAGCGTATTGGGCTAAGCGGCATCTCGAAGCGCATGAAATGGCGAGTCAAATGCACTATTAAACTTCTAGGGTAAGGCAAACAGATACCCGATTAGATCATTTTATATTACGGTTAATTTAAGAATTAAGCGAAATTCTATTACATTTGTTCAACTTACGTCGATCCTATTTCAGATAGCGTACTGGGCAAGGCGGCATCTTAAAGGGCGTGGAATGACGAGTAAAATGCACAATTAAACTTCTATGGTAGGGCAATCAGAGACCCGATTAGATCATTTTATATTTTGGTTAATATAAGAATTCAGCGAAATTCTATCACATTTGGTCAATTTACGTCGCTACTATTTCAGATAGCGTAGTGGGCTAAGCGGCATCTCAAAGCGCATGATATGACGAGAGTAATGCACCATTAAACTTCTAGGGTAAGGCAAAGAGAGACCCGATTAGATCATTTTATATTATGGTTAATATAAGAATTCAGGGAAATTCTATCACATTTGTTCAATTTACGTCGCTCATATTTCAGATAGCGTATTGGGCTAGGCGGCATCTCAAAGCGCATGAAATGGCGAGTGAAATGCAATATTAAACTTCTAAGATAGGGCGAACAGACACCCGATTAGATCATTTTACATTATGGTTAATAAAAGGATTCACCGAAATTCTATCACATTTGTTCAACTTACGTCGCTCCTATTTCAGATAGCGTATTGGGCTAAGCGGCATCTCAAAGCGCATGAGATGGCGAGTAAAATGCACTATTAAACTTCTAGGGTAAGGCAAACAGAGACCCGATTAGATCATTTTATAGTACGGTTAATATAAGAATGCAGCGTAATTCTATCACATTTGTTCAACTTTCGTCGCTCCCATTTCAGATATCGTACTGGGCTAGGCGGCATCTTAAAGCGCGTGCAAGGGCGATTAAAATGCACTATTAAACTTCTACGGTAGGGCGAACAGAGACCCGATTAGATCATTTTACATTAAGGTTAATATAAGAATTCAGGGAAATTCTATCACATTTGTTCAATTTACGTCGCTCCTATTTCAGATAGCGTATTGGGCTCAGCGGCATCTCAAAGCGCAAGAAATGTCGAGTAAAATGCACTATTAAACTTCTCTGGAAGGGCAAACAGAGACCCGATTAGATCATTTTATATTACGGTTAATTTAAGAATTCAGCAAAATTCTATCACATTTGTTCAATCTACGTCGCTCCCATTTCAGATAGCGTACTGGGCTAGGCGGCATCTTAAAGTCCGCGGAATGGCGAGTAAAATGCACTATTAAACTTCTATGATAGGGCAATCAGAGACCCGATTAGATCATTTTATATTTTGGTTAATATAAGAATTCAGCGAAATTCTATCACATTGGTTCAATTTACGTCGCTCCTATTTCAGATAGCTTATTGGGCTAAGCGGCATCTCAAAGCGCATGAAATGACGAGTGAAATGCACTATTAAACTTCTAGGGTAGGGCGAACAGAGACCCGATTAGATCATTTTACATTAAGGTTAATATTAGAATTCAGGGAAATTCTATCACATTTGTTTAATTTATGTCGCTCCGATTTCAGATAGCGTACTGGGCTAGGAGGCATCTTAAAGCCCGTGGAATGCCGAGTAAAATGCACAATTAAACTTCTATGATAGGGCAATCAGAGACCCGATTAGATCATTTTATATTTTGGTTAATATAAGAATTCAGCGAAACTCTACCACATTGGTTCAATTTACGTCGCTCCTATTTCAGATAGCTTATTGGGCTAAGCGGCATCTCAAAGCGCATGAAATGACGAGTGAATTGCACTATTAAACTTCTAGGGTAGGGCGAACAGAGACTCGATTAGATCATTTAACATTATGGTTCATAAAAGAATTCAGCGAATTCTATCACATTTGTTCAACTTACGTCGCTCCTATTTCAGATAGCGTATTGGGCTAAGCGGCATCTCAAAGTGCAAGAAATGGCGAGTAAAATGCACTATTAAACTTCTCGGGTGGGGCAAACAGAGACCCGATTAGATCATTTTATATTATGGTTAATTTAAGAATTCAGCAAAATTCTATCACATTTGTTCAATTTACGTCGCTCCTATTTCAGATAGCGCACTGAGCTAGGCGGCATCTTAAAGCGCGTGGAATGGCGAGTAAAATGTAGTATTAATCTTCTATGATAGGGCAATCAGAGACGCGATTAGATCATTTTATATTTTGGTTAATATAAGAATTCAGCGAAATTCTATCACATTTGTTAAATTTACGTCGCTGATATTTTAGATAGCCTATTGGGCTAAACGGCATCTCATAGCGCATGAAATGACGAGTGGAATGCACTATTAAATTTCTAGGTTAGGCCGAACAGAGACCCGATTAGATCATTTTACATTAAGGTTAATATTAGAATTGAGGGAAATTCTATCACATTTGTTCAATTTACGTCGCTCCTATTTCAGATAGCGTAGTGGGCTAAGCGGCATCCCAAAGCGCAACAAATGGCGAGTAAAATGCACTATTAAACTTCTAGGGTAGGGCAAACAGAGACCCGATTAGATCATTTTACATTAAGGTTAATATAAGAATTCAGCGAAATTCTATCACATTTGTCCAATTTACGTCGCTCCTATTTCAGATAGCGTATTGTGCTATGGGGCTTCATAAAGTGCATGAAATGGCGAGTAAAATGCACTATTAAACTTGTGGGGTAGGGCAATCAGAGACCCGATTAGATCATGTTATATTTTTGTTAATATAAGAATTCAGCGAAATTCTATCACATTTGTTCAATTTACGTCGCTCCTATTTCAGATAGCGTATTGTGCTAAGCGGCATCTCAAAGCGCATGAAATGGCGAGTGAAATGCACTATTAGACTTCTATGGTAGGGCGAACAGAGACCCGATCAGATCAGTTTACAATAAGGTTAATATAAGAATTCAGGGAAATTCTATCACACTTGTTCAATTTACGTCGCTCCTATTACAGATAGCTTATTGGGCTGAGCGGCATCACAAAGCGCACGAAATGACGAGTGAAATGCACTATTAAACTTCTATGATAGGGCAATCAGAGACCCGATTAGATCATTTATGTTTTGGTTAATATAAGATTTCAGGGAAATTCTATCACATTTGTTCAAATTACGTCGCTCCTATTTCAGATAGCGTATTCGGCTAAGCGGCATCTCAAAGAGCATGAACTGGCGAATAAAATGCACTATTAAACTTCTAGTCTAGGGCGAACAGAGAACCGATTAGATCCTTTTATATTATGGTTAATATAAGAATTCAGCGAAATTCTATCACATTTGTCCAATTTTCGTCGCTCCTATTTCAGATAGCGTATTGTGCTATGGGGCTTCTTAAAGTGCATGAAATGGCGAGTAAAATGCACTATTAAACTTGTAGGGTAGGGCAATCAGAGACACGATTAGATCATGTTATATTTTTGTTAATATAAGAATTCAGCGAAATTCTATCACATTTGTTCAATTTACGTCGCTCCTATTTCAGATAGCGTATTGTGCTAAGCGGCATCTCAAAGCGCATGAAATGGCGAGTGAAATGCACTATTAGACTTCTATGGTAGGGCGAACAGAGACCCGATCAGATCATTTTACAATAAGGTTAATATAAGAATTCAGGGAAATTCTACCACATTTGTTCAATTTACGTCGCTCCTATTTCAGATAGCGTACTGGGCTAGGCGGCATCTTAAAGCGCGTGGAATGGCGAGTAAAATGCACTACTAACTTCTATGATAGGGCAATCAGAGACCCGAGTAGATCATTTTATATTTTGGTTAATATAAGTGAAATTCTATCACATTGGTCAATTTACGTCGCTCCTATTACAGATAGCTTATTGGGCTGAGCGGCATCACAAAGCGCATGAAATGGCGAGTAAAATGCACTATTAAACTTCTAGGGAAAGGCAAACAGACACACGATTTGATCATTTTATATTACGGTTAATATAAGAATGCAGCGTAATTCTATCACATTTGTTCAACTTACGTCGCTCCAATTTCAGATAGCGTACTGGGCTATGCGGCATCTTAAAGCGCATGGGCTGACGAGTAAAATACACTGTTAAACTTCGATGATAGAGCAATCAGAGACCCGATTAGATCATTTTATATTATGGTTAATTTAAGAATTCAGCGTTATTCTATCACATTTGTTCAATTTACGTAGCTCCAATTTCAGATAGCGTATTGGGCTATGCGGCATCTTAAGCCGCATGAAATGTCGAGCAAAATGCACTACTACACTTCTCGGATAGGGCAATGAGAGACCCGATTAGGTCATCTTGTGTTATGATTAATATAAGAATTCAATGTAATTCTATCACATTTGTTCAATTTACGATGCTCCTATTTCAGATAGCGTATTGGGCTAAACGGCACCTTAAAGCGCATGAAATGTCGAGTAAAATGCACTACTAAACTTCTAGGATACGGCAATCAGAGATCCGATTAGATCATTCTGTATTATGGTTAATATAAGAATTCAGCGAAATTCTATCACATTTGTTCAATTTATGTCGCTCCTATTTCAGATAGCGTATTGGGCTAGGCGGCACCATATAGCGCATGAAATGACGACTAAAATGCACAATTAAACTTCTAGGTTAGGGCAAACGGAGACCCGATTAGATCATTTTATAATATTGTTAATATATGAATTCTGCTTAATTCTATCACATTTGTTCTATTTATGTCGCTCCTATTTCAGATAGCGTATTCGGCTAGGCGGCACCTTAAAGCGCATGAAATGACGAGTAAAATGCACTATTAAACTTCTATGATAGGGCAATCAGTGACCCGAATAGATCGTATTATATTATGGTTAATATAAGAATTCTGCGTAATTCTATCACGATTGTTCAGCTTACGTCGCTCCTATTTCAGATAGCGTACTGGGCTAGGTGGCATCTTAAAGAGCATGAAAAGTCGAGTAAAATGCACTATTAAACTTCTCGGATAGGGCTAACAGAGACCCGATTAGGTCATCTTATATTTTGGTTAATATAAGAATGCAGCGTAATTCTATCACATTTGTTCAACTTACGTCGCTCCTATTTCTGATAGCGTACTGGGCAAGGTGGCATCTTAAAGCGCGTGGAATGGCGAGTACAATGCACTATTAAACTTCTAGGGTAGGGCGAACAGAGACCCGATTAGATCATTTTATATTATGGTTAATTTAAGAATTCAGCGAAATTCTATCACATTTGTTTAATTTACGTCGCTCCTATTTCAGATAGCGTATTGGGATAAGCGGCATCTCAAAGGGCCTGAAATGGCGAGTAAAATGCACTATTAAACTTCTAGGGTAAGGCAAACAGAGACCCGATTAGATCATTTTATATTACGGTTAATATAAGAATTCAGCGTAATTCTCTCACATTTGTTCAACTTACGTCGCTCCCATTTCAGATAACGTATTGGACTAAGAGGCATCTCAAAGCGCATGAAATGACGAGTAAAATGCACTATTAAACTTCTAGGGTAGGGCAAACAGAGACCCGATTAGATCATTTTACATTAAGGTTAATATGAGAATTCAGCGAAATTCTCTCACATTTGTTCAATTTACGTCGCTGATATTTCAGATAGCGTATTGGGCTAAGCGGCATCTCAAAGCGCAAGAAATCTCGACTAAAATGCACTATTAAACTTCTTGGGTCGGGGGAAGAGAGACCCGATTACATCATTTTGTATTATGGTTAATTTACGAATTCAGCAAAATTCTATCACATTTGATCAATTTACGTCGCTCCTATATCAGATAGCGTTATGGGCTAAGCGGCACCTCGAAGCGCATGAAACGGCGAGTCAAATGCACTATTAAACTTCTGGGGTAAGGCAAACAGATACCCGATTAGATCATTTTATATTACGGTTAATTTAAGAATTCAGCGAAATGCTATCACATTTGTTCAACTTACGTCGATCCTATTTCAGATAGCGTACTGGGCAAGGCGGCATCTTAAAGCGCGTGGAATGACGAGTAAAATGCACTATTAAACTTCTATGATAGAGCAATCAGAGTCCCGATTAGATAATTTTATATTTTGTTTAATATAAGATTTCAGGGAAATTCTATCACATTTGTTCAATTCACGTCGCTCCTATTTCAGATAGCGTATTGGGCTAAGCGGCATTTCAAAGCGCATGAAATGGCGAATATGATGCACTATTAAACTTCTAGGCTAGGGCGAACAGAGACCCGATTAGATCATTTTATATTATGGTTAATTTAAGAAATCAGCAAAATTCTATCGCATTTGTTCAATTTACGTCGTTCCTATTTCAGATAGCGTATTGGGCTAAGCGGCATCTCAAAGCGCAAGAAATGGCGAGTAAAATGCGCTATTAAACTTCTAGGGTTGGGCAAACAGAGACCCGATTAGATCATTTTATATTATGGTTAATTTAAGAATTCAGCGAAATTCTATCACATTTGTTCAATTTACGTCGCTCCTATATCAGATAGCGTTTTGGGCTAAGCGGCATCTCGAAGCGCATGAAACGGCGAGTCAAATGCACTATTACACTTCTACGGTAGGGCAAACAGAGACCAGATTAGATCATTTTACATTAAGGTTAATATAAGAATTCAGCGAAATTCTATCACATTTGTTCAATTTACGTCGCTCCAGTTTCGGATAGCCTACTGTGCTAGGCGGCATCTTAAAGTGCGTGCAATGGCGTGTAAAATGCGCTATTAACCTTCTATGATAGGGCAATCAGAGACCAGATTAGATCATTTAATATTTTGGTTAATATAAGAATTCACCAAATTCTATCACATTTGTTCAATTTACGTCCCTCGTATTTCAGATAGCGTATTGGGCTAAGCGGCATCTCAAAGCGCAAGAAATGGCGAGTAAAATGCACTATTAAACTTCTAGTGTAGGGCAAACAGAGACCCGATTAGATCATTTTATATTATTGTTAATTTAAGAATTCAGCGAAATTCTATCACATTTGTTCAATTTACGTCGCTCCAATTTCAGATAGCGTATTGGGATGAGCGGCATCTCAAAGGGCATGGAATGGCGAGTAAAATGCACTATTAAACTTCTAGGGTACGGCGAAGAAAGACCCGATTAGATCATTTTACGTTAAGGTTAATATAAGAATTCAGCGGTATTCTATCGCATTTGTTCAATTTACGTCGCTCCAATTTCAGACAGCGTATTGGGCTAAGCGGCATCTCAAAGGGCCCGAAATGGCGAGTAAAATGCACTATTAAACTTCTAGGGTAAGGCAAACAAAGACCCGATTAGATCATTTTATATTACGGTTAATATAAGAATTCAGCGCAATTCTCTCACATTTGTTCAACTTACGTCGCTCCTATTTCAGATAGCGTACTGGGCTAGGCGGCATCTCAAAGCGCATGAAATGGCGAGTAAAATGCACTATTAAACTTCTAGGGTAGGGCAAACAGAGACCCGATTAGATCATTTCATTTTATGGTTAATATAAGAATTCAGCGATATTCTATCACATTTGTTCAATTTACGTCGCTCCTATTTTAGGTAGCGTACTGGGCTAGGCGGCATCTTAAAGCGCGTGGAATGGCGAGTAAAATGCACTACTAACCTTCTATGATAGGGCTAACAGAGACCCGATGAGATCATTTTATATTATGGTTTATATAAGAATTCTGCGTAACTCTATCACATTTCTTCAATTTACGTCGCTCCAATTTCAGATAGCGTATTTGCCTAGGTGGCATCTTAAAGCGCATGAAATGTTGAGTAAAATGCACTAGCAAACATCTATGACAGTGCAATCAGAGACCCGATTAGATCATTTTGTATTATTGTTAATATAAGAATTCAACGTAATTTTATCAGATTTGTTCAATTTATGTCGCTCCTATTTCAGATAGCGTATTGGGCTAGGCGGCACCTTAAAGCGCATGATGTGACGAGTAAAATGCACTATTAAACTTCTAGGGTAGGGCAAACAGAGACCCGATTAGATCATTTTATATTATGGTTAATATAAGAATTCTGCGTAACTCTATCACATTTGTTCAATTTACGTCGCTCCTATTTCAGATAGCGTATTGGGCTAAGCGGCATCTTAAAGCGCATGCAATTACGAGTATAATGCACTACTAAACTTCTCGGATAGGGCAATCACAGACCCGACAAGGTCATTTTAAATTATGGTTAATATAAGAATTCTGCGTAATTCTATCACATTTATTCAATTTACGTCGCCCCTATTTCAGATAGCGTACTGGGCTAGGCGGCACCTTAAAGCGCATGAAATGACGAGTGGAATTCACTATTAAACTTCTATGATAGGGCAATCAGAGATACGTTTAGGTCATTTTAAATTATGGTTAATATAAGAATTCTGCGTAATTCTATCACATTTATTCAATTTACGCAGCTCCAATTTCAGATAGCGGTTTGGGCTAGACGGCACCTTAAAGCGCATGAAATGTCTAGTAAAATGCACTACTGAACTTCTGTGATAGGGCAATCAGAGACCCGATTAGATCATCTTAAATTATGGTTAACATAAGAATTCTGCGTAATTCTATCACGTCTGTTCAATTTACGTCGCCCCTATTTCAGGTAGCGCGTTGGGCTAGGCGCAATCTTAAAGCGCGTAGAATGACGAGTAAAATGCACTACTAATCTTCGATGATAGGGCAATCAAAGACCCGATTAGACCATTCTATATTATGGTTAATATAAGAATTCTGCGTAATTCTATCACGTTTGTTCAATTTATGTCGCTCCTATTTCAGATAGCGTATTACGCTAGGCGGCACCTTAAAGCGCATGAAATGTCGAGTATAATGCACTATTAAGCTTCTATGATAGGGCAATCAGTGACCCGAATAGATCGTATTATATTATTGTCAAATTTAAGAATTCGGCGAAATTCTATCACATTTGTTCAATTTACGTCGCCCATATTTCAGATAGTGTAATGGGCTAGGCGGCACCTTAAAGCGCATGAAATGGCGAGCAAAATGCACTATTAAACTTCTATGATACGGCAATCCGGGACCTGAATAGATCGTATTATATTATGCTTAATATAAGAATTCTGCGTAATTCTATCACGTTTGTTCAATTTACATAGCTCCAATTTCAGATAGCGTATTGGACTAGGCGGCATCTTAAAGCGCATGAAATGTCGAGTAACATGCACTACCAAACTTCTCGGATAGGGCAATCAGAGACCCGATTAGGTCATCTTATATTATGGTTAATTTAAGAATTCAGCGTTATTCTATCACATTTGTTCAATTTACGACGCTCCTATTTCAGATAGTATATTGGGCTAGGCGGCATCTTAAAGCGCGTGGAATGATGAGTAAAATGCACTCCTAACCATCTATGATAGGGCAATCAGAGACCCAAATAGATCATATTATGTTATGGTTAATATAATACTTCTGCGTAATTCTATCACGTTTGTTCAATTTCCGTCGCTCCTACTTCAGATAGCGTATTGGGCTAAGCGGCATCTTATAGCGCATGTAATGTCGAGTAAAATGCACTGATAAACTTCTATGATAGGGCAATCACAGACAAGATTAGATCATTCTATATTATGGTTAATATAAGAATTCTGCGTAATTCTATCACATTTATTCAATTTACGTCGCTCCTATTTCAGATAGCGTATTGGGCTATGTGGCATCTTAAAGCACATGAAATGGCGAGTAAAATGCACTATTAAACTTCTATGATCTGGCAATCAGAGACCCGTTTAGATCATTTTATATTATGATTAATATACGAATTCTGCGTAATTCTATCACATTTGATCAATTTACGTCGCTCCTATTTCAGATAGCGTATTTGGCTAAGCGGCCTCTTAACGCGCATGAAATGGCGAGCAAAATGCGCTATTAAACTTCTAGGGTGGGGCAAACAGAGACCCGATTAGATCGTTTTATATTATGGTTAATATAAGAATTCTGCGTAATTCTATCACATTTGTTCAATTTACGTCGCACCTATTTCAGATAGCGTATTTGGCTAAGCGGCATCTTAAAGCGCATGAAATGGCGAGTAAAATGCAGTATTAAACTTCTATGGTTGGTCAATCAGAGACCCGAATAGATCATATTATATTATGGTTTATATAAAAATTCTGCTTAATTCTATCACATTTGTTCAATTTACGTCGCTCCTACTTCAGGTAGCGTATTGAGCTAGGTGGCATCTTAAAGCGCATGAAATGTCGAGTAAAATGCACTATAAAACTTCCAGGGTAGGGGAATCAGAGACCCGATTAGGTCATATTATATTATGATTAATATAAGAATTCAGCGTTATTCTATCACATTTGTTCAATTTACGTCGCTCCTATTTCAGATGGCATATTGGGCTAGACGGCATCTTAAAGCGCGTGGGATAACGAGTAAAATGCACTACTAACCTTGTATGATAGGGCAATCAGAGACCCGATTAGGTCATCTTATATAATGATTAATATAAGAATTCAGCGTAATTCTATCACATTTGTTCAATTTACGTCGCTCCTATTTCAGATAGTGTATTGGGCTATGCGGCTCCTTAAAGCGCATGAAATGACGAGTAAAATGCACTACAAACCTTCTATTATAGGGCAATCGGAGACCCGGTTAGGTCATTTGATATTATGGTTAATATGAGAATTCTGTGTAATTCTATCACAATTGTTCAATTTACGACGCTAATATTTCAGATAGTATATTGGGCAAGGCGGAACCTTAAAGAGCGTGGAATGATGAGTAAAATGCAATACTAAGCTTCTATTATAGGGCAATCAGAGACCCAAATAGATCATATCATATTATGGTTAATATAAGAATGCTGCGTAATTCTATCACACTTGTTCAATTTACGTCGCTCCTGTTTCAGATAGCGTATTGGGCTAATCGGCACCTTAAGGCGCATGAAATGACGAGTAAAATGCACTATGAAACTTCTACGGTAGGGTAATCAGAGCCCCGATTAGATCATTTTATATTATGGTTAATTTAAGAATTCAGCGAAACTTCATCACACTTATTCAATTTACGCTGCTCCAATTTGAGATAGCGTATTTGGCTAGGCCGCACCTTAAAGCGCATGAAATGGCGAGTAAAATGCACTATTAAGCGTCTATGATAGGGCAATCAGAGACCCGATTAGATCATTTTATATTATGGTTAATATAAGAATTCTGCGTAATTCTATCACACTTGTTCAATTTACGTCGCTCCTATTTCAGATAGCGTATTGGGCTAATCGGCACCTTAAAGCGCATGAAATGACGAGTAAAATGCACTATGAAACTTCTACGGTAGGGTAATCAGAGCCCCGATTAGATCATTTTATATTATGGTTAATTTAAGAATTCAGCGAAACTTCATCACACTTATTCAATTTACGCAGCTCCAATTTGAGATAGCGTATTTGGCTAGGCCGTACCTTAAAGCGCATGAAATGGCGAGTAAAATGCACTATTAAGCGTCTATGATAGGGCAATCAGAGACCCGATTAGATCATTTTATATTATGGTTAATATAACAATTCTGCGTAATTCTATCACGTTTGTTCAATTTACGTAGCTCCAGTTTGAGATAGCGTATTGTGCTAAGTGGCACCTTAAAGCGCATGAAATGACAAGTAAAATGCACTACTAAACTTCTAGGATAGGGCAATCAGAGACCCGATTAGATCATTTTATATTATGATTAATATAAGAATTCTGCGTAATTCTATCACGTTTGTTCAATTTACGTAGCTCCAGTTTCAGATAGCGTATTGGGCTAAGTGGCACCTTAAAGCGCATGAAATGAGGAGTAAAATGCCCTATTAAACTTCTGTGATAGGGCAATCAGAGACCCGAATAGATCATGTTATATTATGGTTAATATAAGAATTCTGCGTAATTCTATCACATTTGTTTAATTAACGTCGCCCCTACTTCAGATAGCGTATTGGGCTAGCCGGGATCTTAAAGCGCGTGGAATGGCGAGTAAAATGCACTACTAACCTTCTATGATTGGGCACACAGAGACCCGATTACATCATTCTTTATTATGGTTAATATAAGAATTCAGCGTAATTTTATCACATTTGTTCAATTTACGTCGCCCCTATTTAAGATACGGTATTGGGCTAGGTAGCATCTTAAAGCGCATGAAATGTCGAGTAAAATGTACTACTAAACTTCTAGGATAGGGCAATCAGAGACCCGATTAGGTCATCTTATATTATGGTTAATATAAGAATTCAGCGAAATTCTATCGCATTTGTTCAATTTACGTAGCTCCAATTTCAGATAGCATATTGTGCTAGGCGGTTCCTTAAAGCGCATGAAATGACGAGGAAAATGCACTATTAAACTTCTATGATAGGACAATCAGAGACCCGATTAGATCATTTTATATTATTGTTAATATAAGAATTCAACCTAATTTTATCACATTTGTTCAATTTATGTCGCTCCAATTTCAGATAGCGTATTGCGCTAGGCGGCACCTTAAAGCGCATGAAATGCCGAGTAAAAGGCACTACTAAACTTTTCGGGCAGGTCAATCAGAGACCCGCGTAGGTCATCTTATATTATGGTTAATATAAGAATTCAGCGAAATTTTATCACATTTGTTCAATTTACGTCGCCCCTATTTCAGATAGTGTATTGGGATAGGTGGCACCTCAAAGCGCATAAAATGTCGAGTAAAATGAACTATTAAAATTCTAGGGTAGGGTAAACAGAGACCCGATTAGATCATTTTATGTTATGGTTAATTAGAGAATTCAGCGAAATTCTATCACATTTGTTCAATTTATATCGCTCCTATTTCAGATAGCGTATTGGGCTAGGCGGCACCTTAAAGCGCATGAAATGACGAGTAAAATGCACTATTAAACTTCTATGATAGGGCAATCAGAGAACCGAATAGATCGTATTATATTTTGGTTAATATAAGTATTCTGCGTAATTCTATCACGTTTGTTCAATTTACGTAGCTCCAACTTCAGATAGCGCATTGGACTAGGCGGCATCCTAAAGCGCATGAAATGTCGCGTAAAATGCACTACTGATCTTCTCGGATAGGGCTAACAGAGACCCGATTAGGTCATCTTATATTATGGTTAATATAAGAATTCAGCAAAATTTTATCACATTCGTTCAATTTACGTCGCCCCGATTAGAGATTGCGTATTGGGCTAGGTGGCATCTTAAAGCGCATGAAATAACGAGGAAAATGCACTATCAAACTTCTAGGGTAGGGCAAACAGAGACCCGATTAGATCATTTTATTTTATGGTTAATTTAAGAATTCAGCGAAATTCTATCACATTTGTTCAATTTATGTCGCTCCTATTTCAGATAGCATATTGAGCTAGGCGGCACCTTAAAGCGCATGACATGACGAGTAAAATGCACTCCTACACTTCTCGGGTAGGGCAATCAGAGACACGATTAGGTCATTGTATATTATGGTTAATATAAGAATTCAGCGAAATTTTATCACATTTGTTCAATTTACGTGGCCCCTATTTCAGATAGCGTATTGGGCTAGGTGGCACCTAAAAGCGCATGATGTGACGGGTAAAATGCTCTATTGAACTTCTAGGGTAGGGCAAACACAGACCCGATTGGATCATTTTGTATTATGGTTAATTTAAGAATTCAGCGAAATTCTATCACATTTGTTCAATTTACGTCGCTCCTATTTCAGATAGCGTATTGGGCTAAGCGGCACCTTAAAGCGCATGAAATGTCGAGTAAAATGCACTACAAAACTTCTATGATAGGGCAATCAGAGGCCCGAATAGATCGTATTATATTATATTTAATATAAGAATTCTGCGTAATTCTATCACATTTGTTCAATTTATGTCGCTCCTATTTCAGATAGCGTATTGGGCTAGATGGCACCTTAAAGCGCATGAAATGTCGAGTAAAATGCACTATTAAACTTCTCGGATAGGGCTAACAGGGACCCGATTAGGTCATCTTATATTATGGTTAATATAAGAATTCAGCGAAATTTTATGACATTTGTTCAATTTACGTCGCCCCGATTAGAGATTGCGTATTGGGCTAGGTGGCATCTTAAAGCGCATGAAATAACGAGGAAAATGCACTATCAAACTTCTAGGGTAGGGCAAACACAGACCCGATTAGATCATTTTATTTTATGGTTAATTTAAGAATTCAGCGAAATTCTATCACATTTGTTCAATTTATGTCGCTCCTATTTCAGATAGCATATTGAGCTAGGCGGCACCTTAAAGCGCACGACATGACGAGTAAAATGCACTCCTACACTTCTCGGGTAGGGCAATCAGAGACACGATTAGGTCATCGTATATTATGGTTAATATAAGAATTCAGCGAAATTTTATCACATTTGTTCAATTTACGTCGCCCCTATTTCAAATAGCGTATTGGGCTAGTTGGCATCTTAAAGCGCATGAAATGTCGAGTAAAATGCACTATTAAACTTCTAGGGTATGGCAAACAGGGACCCGACTAGATCATTTTATATTATGGTTAATATAAGGATTCAACGAAATTCTATCACATTTGTTCAATTTACGTCGCTCCTACTTCAGATAGCGTATTGTGCTAATTTGCACCTTAAAGCGCATGAAATGGTGAGCAAAATGCACTATTAAACTTCTATGATAGGGCAATCAGGGACCCGATTAGGCCATCTTATATTATGAGTAATATAAGAATTCAGCCTAATTCTATCACATTTTTTCAATTTACGTCGCTCCGATTTCAGATAGCGGATTGGGCTAGGTGGAATCTTAAAGCGCATGAAATGACGAGTAAAATGCACTATTAAACTTCTATGGTTGGGCAATCAGAGACCCGAATAGATCGTACTATATTATGGTTAATATAAGAAATCTGCGTAATTCTATCACGTTTGTGCAATTTACGTAGCTCCAATTTCAGATGGCGCACTGGACTAGGCGGCATCTTAAAGCGTATGAAATGTCGAGTAAAATGCACTACTAAACATCTCGGATAGGGCAATCAGAGACCCGATTAGGTAATCTTATACTATGGTTAATATAAGAATTCTGCGTAATTCTATCACACTTGTTCAATTTACGTATCTCCAATTTCAGATAGCGTATTGGGCTAGGCGGCACCTTAAAGCGCATGAAATGACGAGTAAAAGGCACTGGTAAACTACTTTGATAGGGTACTCACAGACCCGATTAGATCATTTTATATTATTATTAATATAAGAATGCAGCGTAATTTTATCACATTTGTTCAATTTACGATGCCCCTATTTCAGATAGCGTATTGTGTAAGCGGCACCTTATAGCGCATGAAATGACGAGTAAAATGCACCATTAAACTTCTATGATAGGGCAATCAGAGACCCGATTAGATCATTTTATATAATTGTTAATATAAGAATGCAGCGTAATTTTATCACATTTGTTCAATTTACGATGCCCCTATTTCTGATAGCGTTTTGGGCTAGGTGGCATCTTAAAGCGCATGAAATGTCGAGTAAAATGCACTACCAAACTTCTAGGGTAGGGCAATCAGAGACCCGATTAGGTCATCTCATATTATGATTAATATAAGAATTGAGCGTAATTCTATCGCGTTTGTTCAATTAACGTCGCTCCTATTTCAGATAGGGTATTGGGATATGCGGCATCTTAAAGCGCATGGACTGACGAGTAAAATGCACTATTAGAATTCTATGATAGGGCAATCAGAGAACCGAGTAGATCATATTATATTATGGATAATATAAGAATTCTGCGTAATTCTATCACGTTTGTTCAATTTACGTAGATCCAATTTCAGATAGCGTATTGGGCTATGTGGCATCTTAAAGCGCATCAGATGCCGAGAAAATGCACTATTAAACTTCTATGATAGGGCAATCAGAGACCCGATTAGATCATTTTATATTATGGGTAATATAAGCATTCTGCGTAATTCGATCACATTTGTTCAATTTACGTCGCTCCTATTTCAGATAGCGTATTGTGCTAAGCGGCATCTTAGAGCGCATGAAATGTCGAGTAAAATGCACTACTAAACTCCTAGGGTAGGGCAATCAGAGACCCGATTAGGTCATCTTATATTATGATTAATATAAGAATTGAGCGTAATTCTATCGCGTTTGTGCAATTAACGTCGCTCCAATTTCAGATAGCGTATTGGGATATGCGGCATCTTAAAGCGCATGGACTGACGAGTAAAATGCACTATTAAACTTCTATGATAGGGCAATCAGAGACCCGATTAGATCATTTTAAATTATGGTTAATATAAGAATTCAGTGCAATTTTATCACATTTGTTCAATTTCCGTCGCTCCTATTTCAGATAGCGTACTGGGCTAAGTGGCACCTTAAAGCGCATGAAATGACGAGTAAAATGCACTATGAAACTTCTATGATAGGGCAATCAGAGACCCGTTCAGATCATTTTACATTATTGTTAATATAAGCATTCAGCGTAATTTTATCACATTTGTTCAATTTACGTTGCCCCTATTTCAGATAGCGTATTGGGCAAAGCAGCAGCTTAAAGCGCATGAAATGGCGAGTAAAATGCACTATTAAACTTCGATGATAGGGCAATCAGAGACCCGATTAGATCGTATTTTATTATGGTTAATATAAGAATTCTGCGTAATTCGATCACATTTGTTGAATTTATGTCGCTCCTACTTCAGGTAGCGTATTGGACTAAACGGCATCTTAAAGCGCATGAAATGTCGACTAAAATGAACTACTAAACTTCTATGATAGGGCAATCAGAGACCCGATTAGATCATTTTATATTATGGTTAATATAAGAATTCTGCGTAATTCTATCACATTTGTTCAATTTCCGTCGCTCCTATTTCAGATAGCGTATTGGGCTAAGTGGCACCTTAAAGCGCATGAAATGACGAGTAAAATGCACTATGAAACTTCTATGATAGCGCAATCAGAGACCCGAATAGATCATATTATATTATGGTTAATATAAGAATTCTGCGTAACTCTATCACATTTGTCCGATTTACGTCGCTCCTATTTCAGATAGTGTATTGCGCTTGGCGGCACCTTAAAGTGCATGAAATGACGAGTAAAGTGCACTACTAAACTTCTCGGGCAGGGCAATCAGAGACCCGATTAGGTCATCTTATATTATGGTTAAAATAAGAATTCAGCGAAATTCTATCACATTTGTGCAATTTACGTCGCTCCTATTTCAGATAGCGTACTGGGCTAGGCGGCACGTTAAAGCGCATGAAATGACGAGTAAAATGCACTATTAAACATCTATGATAGGGCAATCGGAGACCCGACTAGATCGTATTATATTATGGGTAATATAAGAATTCTGCGTAATTCTATCACATTTGTTCAATTTATGTCGCTCCTATTTCAGATAGCGTATTGGGCTAGGCGGCACTTTAAGGCGCACGAAATGGCGAGTAAAATGCACTATTAAACTTCTATGATAGGGCATTCAGAGGCCCGAATAGATCGCATTATATTATCGTTAATATAAGAATTCTGCGTAATTCTATCACGTTTGTTCAATTTACGTAGCTCCAATTTCAGATAGCGTATTGGGCTAAGTGGCACCTTAAAGCGCATGAAATGACGAGTAAAATGCACTCCTATACTTCTAAGATAGGGCAATCAGAGACCCGATTAGATCATTTTATATTATGGTTAATATAAGAATGCTGAGTAATTCTATCAAATTTGTTTAATTAACGTCGCTCCTATTTCAGATAGCGTATTGGGCTAAGCGGTATCTTAGAGCGCATGAAATGTCGAGTAAAATGTACTACTAAACTTCTAGGCTAGGGCGAACAGAGACCTGATTAGATCATTTTACATTATGGTTAATATAAGAATCCAACGAAATTCTATCACGGTTATTTAATTTACGTCGCTCCTATCTCAGATAGCTTATTGGGCTAAGGGGCATCTCAAAGCGCATGAAATGACGAGTAAAATGCTCTATTGAAGTTCTAGGGTAGGGCAAACAGAGACCCGATTAGGTCATTTTATATTATGGTTAATATAAGAATTCAGCGTAACTCTATCACATTTGTTCAATTTACGTTGATCCTATTACAGGTAGCGTATTGGGCTAAGCGGAATCTTAAAGCGCATGAAATGTCGAGTAAAATGCACTATTAAACTTCTAGGGTAGGGCAAACAGAGACCTGCTTAGATCATTTTATATTATGGTTAATTTAAGAATTCAGCGTAATTCTATCACGTTTGATCAATTTACGTCGATCCTATTTCTGGTAGCCTATTGGGCTAAGCGGAATATTAAAGCGCACGAAATGTCAAGTAAAATGCACTACTAAACTTCTAGGATAGGGCAATCAGAGAACCGATTAGATCATTTTATATTACGGTCAATTTAAGAATTCAGCGTAACTCTATCACATTTATCCAAATCACGTCGCCCCTATTTCAGAAAGCGCATTGGTCTAGCCGGCATCTTAAATCGCGTGGAATGTCGAGTAATATGCACTATTAAACTTCTAGGGTAGGGCAAACAGAGACCCGATTAGATCATTTTATGTTATGGTTAATTTAAGAATTCAGCGAAATTCTATCACACATGTTCAATTTACGTCGCTCCTATTTCAGATAGCGTATTGGGCTAGACGGCATCTTAAAGCGCATGATATGTCGAGTAAAATGCACTTGTAAACTTCTCGGATAGGGCTAACAGAGACCCGATTAGGTCATCTTATATTATGGTTAATATAAGAATACAGCGAAATTCTATCACACTTGTTCAATTTACGTCGCTCCTATTTTAGATAGCGTAATCGGCTAAGCGGCACCTTAAAGGGCATGAAATGAGGAGTAAAATGCACTATTACACTTCTGTGGTAGGGCAATCTGAGACCCGAATTGATCGTATTATATTATGGTTAATATAAGAATTCTGCGTAGTTATATTACGTTTGTTCAATTTACGTAGCTCCAATTTCAGAGAGCGTATTGGGCTGGCGGCATCTTAAAGCGCATGAAATGTCGAGTAAAATGCACTATTAATCTTCTAGGGTAGGGTAAACAGAGACCCGATTAGATCATTTTATATTATGGTTAATTTAAGAATTTAGCGAAATTCTATCGCATTTGTTCAATTTATATCGCTCCTATTTCAGATAGCGTATTGGGCTAGGCGGCACCTTAAAGCGCAAGAAATGACGAGTTAAATGCACTATTAAACTTCTATGATAGGGCAATCAGAGAACCGAATAGATCGTATTATATTTTGGTTAATATAAGTATTCTGCGTAATTCTATCACGTTTGTTCAATTTGCGTAGCTCCAACTTCAGATAGCGCATTGGACTAGGCGGCATCCTAAAGCGCATGAAATGTCGCGTAAAATGCACTACTAATCTTCTCGGATAGGGCTAACAGAGACCCGATTAGGTCATCTTATATTATGGTTAATATAAGAATTCAGCAAAATTTTATCACATTTGTTCAATTTACGTCGCCCCGATTTCAGATAGCGTATTGGGCTAGGTGGCATCTTAAAACGCATGAAATGTCGAGTAAAATGCACTATTAAACTTCTAGGGTAGGGCAATCAGAGACCCGATTAGATCATTTTATGATATTGTTCATATAAGAAATCAACGTAATTTTATCACATTTGTTCCATTTATATCGCTCCTATTTCAGATAGCGTATTGGGCTAGGCGGCACCTTAAAGCGCATAAAATGACGAGTAAAATGCACTATTAAACTTCTATGATAGGGCAATCAGAGAACCGAAAGATCGTATTATATTATGGTTAATATAAGAATTCTGCGTAATTCTATCACGTTCGTTCAATTTACGTAGCTCCAACTTCAGATTGCGCATTGGACTAGGCGGCATCTTAAAGCGCATGAAATGACGAGTAAAGTGCACTACTAAACTTCTCGGGCAGGGCAATCAGAGACCCGATTAGGTCATCTTATATTATGGTTAAAATAAGAATTCAGCGAAATTCTATCACATTTGTGCAATTTACGTCGCTCCTATTTCAGATAGCGTACTGGGCTAGGCGGCACGTTAAAGCGCATGAAATGACGAGTAAAATGCAGTATTAAACTTCTATGATAGGGCAATCGGAGACCCGACTAGATCGTATTATATTATGGGTAATATAAGAATTCTGCGAAATTCTATCACATTTGTTCAATTTATGTCGCTCCTATTTCAGATAGCGTATTGGGCTAGGCGGCACCTTAAAGCGCACGAAGTGACGAGTAAAACGCACTACTAAACTTCTCGGATAGCGCAATCAGAGACCCGATTAGGTCATCTTATATTATGGTTAAAATAAGAATTCAGAGAAATTCTATCACGTTTGTTCAATTTACGTCGCTCCTATTTCAGATAGCGTATTGGGCTAAGCGGCACCATAAAGCGCATGAACTGACGAGTACGACGCACTATTAAACTTCTATGATAGGGCAATCGGAGACCCGAATAGATCGTATTATATTATGGGTAATATAAGAATTCTGCGTAACTTTATCACATTTGTTCAATTTATATCGCTCCTATTTCAGATAGCGTATTGGGCCACGCGGCACCTTAAAGCGCATGAAATGACGAGTAACAAGCACTACTAAACTTCTATGCTAGGGCAATCAGAGACCCGAATAGATCGTATTATATTATGGTTAATTTAAGAATTCATCGAAATTCTATCACATTCGTTCAATTTACGTCGCTCCTCTTTCTGATAGCGTATTGGGCCAGGCGGCATCTTAAAGCGCATGGAATGACGAGTAAAATGCACTACTAACCTTCTATGATAGGGCACTCAGAGACCCGAATAGATCATATTATATTATGGTTAATATAAGAATTCTGAGTAAGTCTATCACATTCGTTGAATTTACGTCGCTCCTATTTCAGATAGCGTATTGAGCTAGGCGGCACCTTAAAGCGCATGAAATCACGAGTAAAATGCACTATTAAACTTCTATGATAGGGCAATCAGAGATCCGAATATATCATAATATATTATGGTTAATATAAGAATTCTGGGTAATTCTATCACATTTGGTCAATTTACGTCGCTCCTACACCAGATATCGTGCTGACCTAGACGGCATCTTAAAGCGCATGAAATGGCGAATAAAATGCACTACTATCCTTCTCGGATACGGCCATCAGAGACCCAATTAGATCATTTTATATTATGGTTAATATAAGAATTCAGCGCAATTCTATCACATTTGTTCAATTTAAGTAGCTGCTATTTCAGATAGTATATTGGTCTAGGCGGCATCTTAAAGCGCGTGGAATGACGAGTAAAATGCACTACTAACCTTCTATGATAGGGCAATGAGAGGCCCGATTAGACCATTTTATATTATGGTTAATATAAGAATTCTGTATAATTCTATCACACTTGTAAAATTTACGTCGCTCCTAATTCAGATAGCGTATTGGGCTGGGCGCCACCTTAAAGCGCATGAAATGGCGAGTAAAATGCACTATTAAACTTCTATGGTAAGGCAAACAGAGACCCGATTACATCATTTTATATTATGGTTAATTTAACAATTCAGCAACATTCTATCACATTTGTTCAATTTACGTCGCTTCTATTTCAGATAGCGTATTGGGCTAAGCGGCATCTCAAAGCGCATGAAATGGCGTGTAAAATGCACTATTAAACTTCTAGGGTAGGGCAAACAGAGATCCGATTAGATAATTTTATATTACGGTTAATTTAACAATTCAGCGTAATTCTATCACATTTGTTGAATTTAAGTACCTCCAATTCCAGATAGCGTATTGGGCTAGGCGGCACCTTAAAGCGCATGAAATGAGGAGTAAAATGCCCTATTAAACTTCTATGATAGGGCAAACAGAGACCCGAATAGTTCATATTATATTATGGTTAATATAAGAATTCTGCGTAATTCTATCACATTTGGTCAATTTACGTCGCTCCAACAGCAGTTATCGTATTGAGCTAGACGGCATCTTAAAGCGCATGAAATGGCGAATAAAATGCACTACTATCCTTCTCGGATACGGCCATCAGAGACCCGATTACATCATATTATATTATGGTTAATATAAGAATTCAGCGCAATTCTATCACATTTGTTCAATTTACGCCGCTCCTATTTCAGATAGCGTATTGGGCTATGTGGCATTTTAATGCGCATGAAATGTCGAGTAATATGCACTATTAATCTTCTTGGGTAGGCCAATCAGAGACCCGATTAGATCATTTTATGATATTGTTCATATAAGAATTCAACGTAATTTTATCACATTTGTTCAATTTATATCGCTCCTATTTCAGATAGCGTATTGGGCTAGGCGGCACCTTAAAGCGCATGAAATGACGAGTAAAATGCACTATTAAACTTCTATGATGGGGCAATCAGAGACCTGATTAGATCATCTTATATTATGGTTAATATAAGAATTCAGCGAAATTTTATCACCTTTGTTCAATTTACGTCGCCCCTATTTCAGATAGCGTATTGGGCTAGGCGGCACCTTAAAGCGCACGAAATGACGAGTACAATGCACTGCTAAACTTCTCGGGTAGGGCAATCATTGACCCCATTAGGTCATCTTATATTATGGTTAATATAAGAATTCAGCGAAATTTTATCACATTTGTTCAATTTACGTCGCCCCTATTTCAGATAGCGTATTGGGCTAGGTGGCATCTTAAAGCGCATGAAATGATGAGGAAAATGCACTATTCAACTTCTATGATAGGGCAAGCATGGACCCGATTAGATCATTTTATATTATGGTTAATTTAAGAATTCAGTGAAATTTTATCATATTTGTTCAATTTACGTCGCCCCGATTTCAGATTGCGTATTGGGCTAGGTGGCATCTTAAAGCGCATGAAATGTCGAGCAAAATGCACTATTGATCTTCTTGGGTAGGGCAATCAGAGACCCGATTAGATCATTTTATGATATTGTTCATATAAGAATTCAACGTAATTTTATCACATTTGTTCAATTTATATCGCTCCTATTTCAGATAGCGTATTGGGCTATGCGGCACCTTAAAGCGCATGAAATGACGAGTAAAATGCACTATTAAACTTCTATGATGGGGCAATCAGAGACCTGATTAGATCATCTTATATTATGGTTAATATAAGAATTCAGCGAAATTTTATCACATTTGTTCAATTTACGTCGACCCTATTTCAGATAGCGTATTGGGCTAGGTGGCATCTAAAAGCGCATGAAATGTCGAGTAAAATGCACTATTAAACTTCTAGGGTAGGGCAAACAGAGACCCGATTAGATCATTTTATATTATGGTTAATTTAAGAATTCAGCGAAATTCTATCACATTTGTTCAATTTACGTCGCTCCTATTTCAGATAGCGTATTGGGCTTGACGGCACCTTGGAGCGCATGAAATGACGAGTAAAATCCACTATTAAACTTCTATGATAGGGCAATCAGAGACCCGATTAGATCATTTTATATTATGGTTAATTTAAGAATTCAGCGAAATTTTATCACATTTGTTCAATTTACGTCGCCCCGATTTCAGATTGCGTATTGGGCTAGGTGGCATCTTAAAGCGCATGAAATGTCGAGTAAAATGCACTATTAAACTTCTAGGGTAGGTCAATCAGAGACCCGATTAGATCATTTTATGATATTGTTCATATAATAATGCAACGTAATTTTATCACATTTGTTCAATTTATATCGCTCCTATTTCAATTAGCGTATTGGGCTAGGCGGCACATTAAAGCGCATGAAATGACGAGTAAAATGCACTATTAAACTTCTATGATAGGGCAATCAGAGACCCCAATAGATCGTATTATATTATGGTTAATATAAGAATTCTGCGTAATTCTATCACGTTCGTTCAATTTACGTAGCTCCAATTTCAGATAGCGTATTGAGCTATGCGGCATCTTAAAGCGCATGAAATGTCGAGTAAAATGGACTACTAAAATTCTAGGATAGGGCAATCAGAGACCCGATTAGGTCATCTTATATTATGATTAATATAAGAATTCAGCGTAATTCTATCGCGTTTGTTCAATTAACGTCGCTCCTATTTCAGATAGCGTATTGGGATATACGGCATCTTAAAGCGCATGAATTGACGAGTAAAATGCATTATTAAACTTCTAGGATAGGGCAATCAGAGACCCGATTAGATCATTTCAAATTATGGTTAATATAAGAATTCTGCGTAATTTTATCACATTTGTTCAATTTATATCGCTCCTATTTCAGATAGCGTATTGGGCCACGCCGTATCTTAAAGCGCATGGAATGACGAGTAAAATGCACTACTAACCTTCTATGATAGGGCACTCAGAGACCCGAATAGATCATATTGCTGCGCCGGGGATTATCATCGCACGACATGTTCACACTTATAAGTTTATTATGAGGATATAAACAAGGAATGGCAGAGTCTATAATATCGCGTCTTGTCTCCTTGACTGTCAATCAGACTCTCTCATTGATCTGTTTCATCAATAACGGCGATCGTCCCTTAACGACAGATCGAACGCTCCCTTCGGGTCGATCACGGTTGGCTTCACGGTGTTCGTAACACTGCCCTCCTTCCTTTAAAGACGGGCGTCCCGACCGCGTCAAACTTCAGTTACTGACGACCAACTTCACTTGAGCCGCTAGCGCCTGCCTTCAGATTCTGTCTAACCTCAGTTCAATGAGATGTCATCTTGGCCGCTAACCTCAGCGATATGTACCTTTGTCTGAAAAAAAAGGAGGTAAATCGAAAGGATTTAAATGTAAACCTCTGTGGCCTTCTTCAGACAGCAAACGTCTTGACATTCGTCCTCCGTCCCAGGGGAAAACCACGTAAAAACCCTGAGCAAGACGCCGGTACTATGCTCGTTCGATATATCGAGGATATCCCGGTTACTTCTCGCCCTTCCTCTTGACTCTTGAGTTTTGCGCACTTCTTTCTTGAAATCTTCACGGGCGGAACCTGCCCTCGTCTTCTTCGATGAAACGTCCTCTTCTTGGGCGAAAAGCATGGGACATCCTCCTCCTCTACTGATTCTTCTCATTAAACAAAGTGGCACGACCTTCGTATCTGTGAGAGAACCGCTCCCACTGCGAAACTGGAAGCGTCCGTGTCCAAAATGAACTCTGCATCCGATTCTGGATACGCTAATACTGGGGCTTCCATCAGCCGTCTCTTCAGCTCCTCGAAGGCAGACTGGCACTCATCGGACCAAATAAATCTTTGTGTCTCCTCCGTGAGACGATGCAGAGGTTTAGCCGCGTTAGAGAAACCTTTAACAAATTTTCGGTAATAAGTGCACAGTCCCAAGAAACTCCTCAATTCTGTAACGTTCTTTGGAACCGGCCAATCAGCAACCGCCTTAATCTTCTCTGGGTCAGTCTTTACTCCATGTTCCGTAACGACATGGCCCAGATATCGTACCTCTCGGCAAAAAAACGTACATTTCTTGGGGCTCATCAACAGCTTCGCTTGGCGGAGACGAGAAAAGACAAGACGAAGACGGCAAAGTTCTTCCTTGAAGTCTTTTCCATAGATGATCACGTCGTCAAGGTAAACCAGACAAACTTTCCAGTTTAGCCCGCCTAACACCGTCTCCATAACGCGCTCAAAAGTCGCAGGGGCATTACACAAACCGAAAGGCATGACTTTAAACTGCCACAACCCCGTGCCCACGCAAAAGGCGGTCTTTTCCCGATCCTTCGCTTCCATGGAAATTTGCCAATATCCACTCTGCAAATCTACAGTGGAAAACCAGGAAGAACCAGCAACAGCGTCCAGTGTATCCTCAATACGAGGTAAAGGATACGAGTCCTTCTTCGTGACACTATTCAAACGCCGGTAATCGACACAGAATCTTGTAGAACCGTCCTTCTTTTTCACCAGGACAATCGGGGACGACCAAGGGCTCTGCGACTTTTCTATGACACCTTGAGCCTCCATCTTCTGAAGTAGCTCTTCCACTTCGCCTCGGCGGTGCAAAGGCAATCTTCGCGGCGCCTGTTTAATGGGAACATGATCGCCAGGGTTGATCTTATGCGTGACCAATTCGCAATTTCCAACTTCATCAGAATTCCTGGCAAAGACATCCTGGTACTCATAGAGCAGCTTAGCGAAATGCTTCTTCCGTTCATCATTCAAGTTCAAGGAACACCGTCCAAATAATTCCTTTAAATGCTGTGGTACTCTTTCCTCTCCTTTCTCGCCTCCTTCTTTCTTGTTCTCTTCTTTCTTGCTCTCTTCTTTCTTGCTCTCTTCTTTCTTTTTCTTCTTCTTTTCTTCTTCACCTAGGCGAATTTCCCGCAGCCCCGGAAGACACAACACATTTCGAGATAAATCTAGTTTGCAACCATGCTTCCTTAAGAACTCCGTTCCAAGTATGCAGTCTTCAATCATGCGTACAATATAGAATTTCTCCGTGCTCGCAAGCCCCTTGATGCGCACCTCTAAATTCTTCTGACCGAAGACTTCCATTCTTTCTCCGGCACTGGAGCGAATCACAAGGTCCGCTGCGGGAAGGTTCTCCACCGGACACAATTCCCTCTTCAATAAATTAATAGATGAGCCCGTGTCCAAGATGATTTTGCACTCGTTGTCTTCAACTTTTCCAAACACGGATGCTTCATCCCGCGATGTCCTTCCTGTCGCCACGCTCCTGAGGATCGGGGGACACAGGTTCAAAGGCCGGCGCTCCCCCGCTACGCCGTCTTCTTCCCGTTTCCCGATTTGGACGGAAATTTCTGTGGTCGCCGACGTCTGCAATCCTTCTGTAAATGCCCGGGTTTCCCGCACAGCCAACACGTAGATTCAGTTCTCCTCTTTTTCTCCGGCATATCCTCGGCGAAGTCGAATTTCCTCTTCCTCTCCGGGTTCACCTCGACAAATTTAGTGCAGTTAACGTCTCTCCCTCGAAATTGTCTCGGGACGAACCCTAACGACATCGCCTCCACGGCTTCCACCTCCAAGGCCCTAGTAACAGCAGCCCTCAAGGAGGTGAAACCGCCGAGACGCAGGGTTCTTTTCACCCCTTCGTCGGCCAATGCGGAGACAAACTGGGAGGCAGCTAATTTATCCCGCGTTTCCACCGGACAGTCCGCGAAAGCTGTCTGCGCCAGTCTTTCTATCTCTGTTGCAACAGAGGAAATGGTCTCCCCTTTGCGCTGCCGATAATTTTGAAACAGAACGTAGTGTAAGTTGGAAAGGTTACGTGCACCGAAACGAAATTCCAACGCCGCAACTAATTCGATAAAACTGTTGTGACGAGCAGTGGAAAGGGTTGTTAGCACGCTTCGAGCCGGTCCTTCCAACGAAGCGATCAAAGCCATAGCTTTCCTCGCCTCGTCCCAGCCGTTCGCTCGCGCGATCGCTTCAAATTGAAGCAAATACTCCTCCCAAGATGTTCTGCCATCATAGGCCGACGGCTTAACCGCGTAACCCAAGCTTAGGATACAACGTCCTCCCCGATCACATTCCGCGGGCACAAATGGTCCCGGAAACGGAACAACGGAAGGTATGGAGGAGGGACCAGGGACTGCCACGGGGGCATTATTTACAGGAACATGAACACTATTTACATGACTGGCCGCGCCCGGTCCCTCTCCCGCCCCACAACCGGAGGTACCAGCAGAATTAGCAGAGCCTAACGAAAACACCTGTAAATTCCGCTCCATCGCGGACAGACGAGCCTCCCAAGCCGCATCCCGGGTCTCTCGAGTCACTGTCTCTGCGGCCTCCCGTTGGCGCCACAAATCATGCTCCTTTTCCCAGCGGATTTCGTCTAGCTTGCGGTGCTCCTCCATCTGCCCGACGATGGTCCTCTGTAGGCTCTCGAACATGTCCTGCAACAACAGCTCTCCCCCTGCAGCGGATCGCGTTCTTATGATCCCACTTCTGACACCAATGCTGCGCCGGGGATTATCATCGCACGACATGTTCACACTTATAAGTTTATTATGAGGATATAAACAAGGAATGGCAGAGTCTATAATATCGCGTCTTGTCTCCTTGACTGTCAATCAGACTCTCTCATTGATCTGTTTCATCAATAACGGCGATCGTCCCTTAACGACAGATCGAACGCTCCCTTCGGGTCGATCACGGTTGGCTTCACGGTGTTCGTAACAATATTATATTATGGTTAATATAAGAATTCTGAGTAAGTCTATCACATTCGTTGAATTTACGTCGCTCCTATTTCAGATAGCGTATTGAGCTAGGCGGCACCTTAAAGCGCATGAAATCACGAGTAAAATGCACTATTAAACTTCTATGATAGGGCAATCTGAGATCCGAATATATCATAATATATTATGGTTAATATAAGAATTCTGGGTAATTCTATCACATTTGGTCAATTTACGTCGCTCCTACACCAGATATCGTGCTGACCTAGACGGCATCTTAAAGCGCATGAAATGGCGAATAAAATGCACTACTATCCTTCTCGGATACGGCCATCAGAGACCCAATTAGATCATTTTATATTATGGTTAATATAAGAATTCAGCGCAATTCTATCACATTTGTTCAATTTAAGTAGCTGCTATTTCAGATAGTATATTGGTCTAGGCGGCATCTTAAAGCGCGTGGAATGACGAGTAAAATGCACTACTAACCTTCTATGATAGGGCAATGAGAGACCCGATTAGACCATTTTATATTATGGTTAATATAAGAATTCTGTATAATTCTATCACACTTGTAAAATTTACGTCGCTCCTAATTCAGATAGCGTATTGGGCTGGGCGCCACCTTAAAGCGCATGAAATGGCGAGTAAAATGCACTATTAAACTTCTAGGGTAAGGCAAACAGACACCCGATTACATCATTTTATATTATGGTTAATTTAACAATTCAGCAACATTCTATCACATTTGTTCAATTTACGTCGCTTCTATTTCAGATAGCGTATTGGGCTAAGCGGCATCTCAAAGCGCATGAAATGGCGTGTAAAATGCACTATTAAACTTCTAGGGTAGGGCAAACAGAGATCCGATTAGATAATTTTATATTACGGTTAATTTAACCATTCGGCGTAATTCTATCACATTTGTTGAATTTAAGTACCTCCAATTCCAGATAGCGTATTGGGCTAGGCGGCACCTTAAAGCGCATGAAATGACGAGTAAAATGCACTATTAAACTTCTATGATGGGGCAATCAGAGACCTGATTAGATCATCATATATTATGGTTAATATAAGAATTCAGCGAAATTTTATCACCTTTGTTCAATTTACGTCGCCCCTATTTCAGATAGCGTATTGGGCTAGGTGGCATCTAAAAGCGCATGAAACGGCGAATAAAATGCACTACTAAACTTCTAGGGTAGGGCAATCATTGACCCCATTAGGTCATCTTATATTATGGTTAATATAAGAATTCAGCGAAATTTTATCACATTTGTTCAATTTACGTCGCCCCTATTTCAGATAGCGTATTGGGCTAAGCGGCACCTTAAAGCGCATGAAATGTCGAGTAAAATGCACTATTAAATTTCTATGATACGGCAATCAGAGACCCGAATAGATCGTATTATATTATGGTTAATTTAAGAATTCATCGAAATTCTATCACATTCGTTCAATTTAAGTCGCTCCTCTTTCAGATAGCGTATTGCGCCAGGCGGCACCTTAAAGCGCATGAAATGACGAGTAACATGCACTACTAAACTTCTATGATAGGGCAATCAGAGGCCCGAATAGATCGTATTATATTATGGTTAATATAAGAATTCTGCGTAATTCTATCACATTTGTTCAATTTATGTCGCTCCTATTTCAGATAGCGTATTGGGCTAGATGGCACCTTAAAGCGCATCAAATGTCGAGTAAAATGCACTATTAAACTTCTAGGGTAGGGCAAAAAGGGACTCGACTAGATCATTTTATATTATGGTTAATATAAGGATTCAACGAAACTGTATCACATTTGTTCAATTTACGTCGCTCCTACTTCAGATAGCGTATTGTGCTAACCGGCACCTTAAAGCGCATGAAATGACGAGTAAAATGCACTATTAAACTACTATGATAGGTCAATCAGAGACCCGATTAGATCATTTTATATTATGGTTAATATAAGAATTCAGCGAAATTCTATCACCTTTGTTCAATATACGTGACTCCTATTTCAGATATCGTATTGGGCTAAGCAGCAACTTAAAGCGCATGAAATGGCGAGTAAAATGCACTATTAAACTTCGGTGATAGGGCAATCAGAGACCCGAATAGATCATATTATATTATGGTTAATATAAGAATTCTGCGTAATTCTATCACATTTATTCAATTTACGTAGCTCCTATTTCGGATAGTATATTAGTCTAGGCGGCATCTTAAAGCGCATGGAATGACGAGTAAAATGCACTACTAACCTTCTATGATAGGGCAATCAGAGACACGATTAGATCATTTTATATTATGGTTAATATAAGAATTCTGCATAATTGTATCACATTTGTTCAATTTACGTCGCTCCTATTTCAGATAGCGTATTGGGCTTGGCGGCACCTTAAAGCGCATGAAATGTCGAGTAAAATGCACTACCAAGCTTCTATTATAGGGCAATCAAAGACCCGAATAGATCACTTTATATTATGGTTAATATAAGAATGCTGCGTAATTCTATCACATTTGTTTAATTAACGTCGCTCCTACTTCAGATAGCGTATTGGGCTAAGCAGCATCTTAAAGCGCATGAAATGTCGAGAAAGATGTACTACTAAATTTCTAGGATAGGGCAATCAGAGACCCGATTAGGTCATCTTATATTATGGTTAATATAATAATTCAGCGAAATTCTATCACATTTGTTCAATTTATGACGCTACTATTTCAGTTAGCGTATTGCGCTCGGCGGCACCTGAAAGTGCATGAAATGACGAGTAAAATGCACTATTATACTTCTATGATAGGGCAATTAGAGACCCGATTAGATCATTTTATATTACGGTTAATATAAGAATTCTGGGTAATTCTATCACATTTGGTCAATTTACGTCGTTACTACACCAGATATCGTGCTGGGCTAGACGGCATCTTAAAGCGCATGAAATGGCGAATAAAATGCACTACTATCCTTCTCGGATACGGCCATCAGAGACCCAATTAGATCATTTTATATTATGGTTAATATAAGAATTCAGCGCAATTCTGTCACATTTGTTCAATTTAAGTAGCTGCTATTTCAGATAGTATATTGGTTTAGGCGGCATCTTAAAGCGCGTGGAATGACGAGTAAAATGCACTACTAACCATCTATGATAGGGCAATGAGAGACCCGATTAGACCATTTTATATTATGGTTAATATAAGAATTCTGTATAATTCTATCACATTTGTAAAATTTACGTCGCTCCTAATTCAGATAGCGTATTGGGCTAGGCGCCACCTTAAAGCGCATGAAATTTCGAGTAAAATGCACTATTAAACTTCTAGGGTAAGGCAAACAGTGACCCGATTACACCATTTTATATTATGGTTAATTTAAGAATTCAGCAAAATTCTATCACATTTGTTCAATTTACGTCGCTTCTATTTCAGATAGCGTATTGGGCTAAGCGGCATCTCAAAGCGCATGAAATGGCGTGTAAAATGCACTATTAAACTTCTAGGGTAGGGCAAACAGAGATCCGTTTAGATCATTTTATATCACGGTTAATTTAACAATTCAGCGTAATTCTATCACATTTGTTGAATTTAAGTACCTCCAATTCCAGATAGCGTATTGGGCTAGGCGGCACCTTAAAGCGCATGAAATGA
>CAKAJE020002069.1:0-49606 GCA_916610135.2 Macropis europaea
ATACGCTATCTGGAATAGGAGCGACGTAAATTGAACAAATGTGATAGAATTTCCGTGAATTCTTATATTAACCTTAATGTAAAATGATCTAATCGGGTCTCTGTTCGCCCTAGCCTAGAAGTTTCATAGTGCATTTTATTCGCCATATCATGCGCTTTGAGATGCCGCTTAGCCCAATACCCTATCTGAAATAGGAGCGACGTAAATTGATCGAATGTGATAGAATTACGCTGAATTCCTAAATTAACCATAATATAAAATGATTTAATCGGGTCTTTGTTTGCCTTACCCTAGAAGTTTGATAGTGCATTTTACTCGCCATTTCATGCGCTTTGAGATGCCGCATAGCCCAATACGCTATCTGAAATAGGAGCGACGTAAATTGAACAAATGTGATAGAATTTCCGTGAATTCTTATATTAACCTTAATGTAAAATGATCTAATCGGGTCTCTGTTCGCCCTAGCCTAGAAGTTTCATAGTGCATTTTATTCGCCATTTCATGCGCTTTGAGATGCCGCTTAGCCCAATACGCTATCTGAAATAGGAGCGACGTAAATTGAACAAATGTGATAGAATTTCCCTGAAATCTTATATTAAACAGAATATAAAATGATCTAATCGGGTCTCTGATTGCCCTATCATAGAAGATTAGTAGTGCATTTTACTCGCCATTCCACGCGCTTTAAGATGCCGCCTAGCCCAGTACGCTATCTGAAATAGGAGCGACGTAAATTGAACAAATGTGATAGAATTTCGCTGGATTCTTAAATTAACCATAATATAAAATGATCTAATTGGGTGTCTGTTTGCCCTACCCTAAAAGTTTAATAGTGCATTTTACTCGCCATTTCTTGCGCTTTGAGATGCCGCATATCCCAATACGCTATCTGAAATATGAGCGACGTAAATTGAACAAATGTGATAGAATTACGCTGAATTCTTATATTATCCCTTAATGGTAAATGATCTAATCGGGTCTCTGTTCGCTCTACCCTAGAAGTTTAATAGTGCATTTCACTCGTCATTTCATGCGCTTTGTGATGGCCGCTGAGCCCAATACGCTATTTGAAATAGGAGCGACGTAAATTGAAACAAATGTGATAGAATTTCGCTGTATTTCTTATATTAACCAAAAATATAAAATGTTCTAATCGGGTCTCTGATTGCCCTAGCATAGAAGTTTAATAGTGCATTTTACTCGCCATTCCGCGCGATTTAAGATGCCGCCTAGCCCAGTACGCTATCTGAAATAGGAGCGACGTAAATTGAACAAATGTGATAGAATTTTGCTGAATCCTTATATTAACCCGTAATATAAAAATGATCTAATCGGGTCTCTGTTTGCCTTATCCTAGAAGATAATAGTGCATTTTTTCATGCCATTTCATGCGCTTTGAGATGCCGCCTAGCCCAGTACGCCATCTGAAATAGGAGCGACGTAAGTTGAACGAATGTGATAGAATTACGCTGAATTCTCATATTAACCGTAATATAAAAATGATCTAATCGGGTCTCTGTTTGCCTTATCCTAGAAGTTTAATAGTGCATTTTACTCGCCATTTCATGCGCCTTCAGATGCCGCTTAGCACAATACGCTATCTGAAAATAGGAGCGACGTAAATTGAACAAATGTGATAGAATTTCGCCGAATTCTGTATATTAACCAAAATATAAAATGATCTAATCGGGTCCCTGATTGCCCTATCATAGATGTCTAACAGTGCATTTTTACTCGCCATTCCACGCGCTTTAAGAAGCCGCCTAGCCCAGTACGCTATCTGAAATAGGAGCGACGTAAATTGAACAAATGTGATAGAATTTCGCTGAATTCTTAAATTAACCATAATATAAAATGATCTAATCGGGTCTCTGTTTGCCCTACCCTAGAAGTTTAATAGTGCATTTCACTCGTCATTTCATGCGCTTCGAGCTGCCGCTAAGCACAATATGCTATCTGAAATAGGAGCGACGTAAATTGAACAAATGTGATAGAATTTCGCTGAATTCTTAAATTAACCATAATATAAAATGATCTAATCGGGTCTCTGTTTGCCCTACCCTAGAAGTTTTAATAGTGCATTTTTACTCGTCATTTCTTGCGCTTTGAGATGCCGCTTATCCCAATATGCTATCTGAAAATAGGGGCGACGTAAAATTGAACAAATGTGATAGAATTTCCGTCAATCCTTATATTAACCTTAATGTAAAAATGATCTAATCGGGTCTCTGTTCGCCCTACCGTAGAAGCCTAATGGTGCATTTTCACTCGCCATTTCATGCGCTTTGAGATGCCGCTTAGCCGAATACGCTATCTGAAATATGAGCGGACGTAAATTGAACAAATGTGATAGAATTTCGCTGAATTCTCATATTAACATTAATGTAAAATGATCTAGTCGAGTCTCTGTTCGCCTTACCATAGAAGTTTAATAGTGCATTTCACTCGTCCATTTCATGCGCTTTGAGATGCCGCCCTATCCCAACAAGCTATCTGAAATAGGAGCGACGTAAATTGAACAAATGTGATAGAATTTCTCTGAATTCTTATATTAACCAAAAATATAAAATGATCTAATCGGGTCTTCGATTGCCCTATCATAGAAGTTTAATAGTGCATTTTTACTCGCCATTCCACGCGCTTTAAGATGCCGCCTAGCCCAGTATGCTATCTGAAATAGGAGCGACGTAAATTGAACAAATGTGATAGAATTTCCGTGAATTCTTATATTAACCTTAATGTAAAATGATCTAATCGGGTCTCTGTTCGCCCCTAGCCTAGAAGTTTTCATCGTGCATTTTTATTCGCCATTTTCATGCGCTTTGAGATGCCGCTTAGCCCCAATACGCTATCTGAAATAGGAGCGACGTAAATTGAACAAATGTGATAGAATTTCCCTGAAATCTTATATTAAACAAAATATAAAATGATCTAATCGGGTCTCTGTTTGCCTTATCCTAGAAGATAATGGTGCATTTTTGACGCCATTTCATGCGCTTTGAGATGCCGCTGAGCACAATAAGCTATCTGTAATAGGAGCGACGTAAATTGAACAAATGTGATAGAATTTCCGTGAATTCTTATGTTAACCTTAATGTGAAATGATCTAATCGGGTCTCCGTTCGCCCTACCATAGAAGTCTAATAGTGCATTTCACTCGCCATTTCATGCACTTTGAGATGCCGCTTAGCCCAACACGCTGTGTGAAATAGGAGCGACGTAAGTTGAACAAATGTGATAGAATTTTGCTGAATTCTTAAATTAAAACATAATATAAAAATGATCTAATCGGGTATCTGTTTTGCCCTACCGTAGAAGTTTAATAGTGCAGTTTAATAGTGCACTTTACTCGCCATTTCATGCGCCGTCAGATACCGCTTAGCCTAATACGCTATATGAAATAGGAGCGACGTAAATTGAACAAATGTGATAGAATTTCGCTGAATTCTTAAATTAACCATAATATAAAATGATCTAATCGGGTCTCTGTTTGCCCTACCCTAGAAGTTTAATAGTGCATTTTACTCGCCATTTCATGCGCATTGAGATGCCGCTTAGCCCAATACGCTATCTGAAATAGGAGCGACGTAAGTTGAACAAATGTGATAGAATTTCGCTGAATTCTTATATTAACCAAAATATAAAATGATCTAATCGGGTCTCTGATTGCCCTATCATAGAAGATTAATAGTGCATTTTACTCCCCACTCCACGCGCTTTAGGATGCCGCCTAGCCGAATACGCTATCTGAAATAGGAGCGACGTAAATGGAACAAATGTGATAGAATTTCGCTGAATTCTTTTATTAACCAAAATGTAAAATCATCTAATCGGGTCTCTGTTCGCCCTAGCCTAGAAGTTTAATAGTGCATTTTAGTCGTCATTTCATGCGCTTTGAGATGCCGCTTAGCCCAATACGCTATCTGAAATAGGAGCGACGTAAATTGAACAAATGTGATACAAATTCCCTGAAATCTTATATTAAACAAAATATAAAATGATCTAATCGGGTCTCTGATTGCCCTATAATAGAAGTTTAGTAGTGCATTTTGCTGGCCATTCCACGCGCTTTAAGATGCCGCCTAGCCCAGTACGCTACCTGAAATAGGAGCGACGTAAATTGAACAAATGTGATAGAATTTCGCTGAATTCTTATATTAACCTTAATGTAAAATGATCTGATCGGGTCTCTGTTCGCCCTACCCTAGAAGTTTAATAGTGCATTTTAGTCGACATTTCATGCGCTTTGAGATGCCGCTTAGCCCAATACGCTATCTGAAATAGGAGCGACGTAAATTGAACAAATGTGATAGAATTTCCCTGAAATCTTATATTAAACAAAATATAAAATGATCTAATCGGGTCTCTGATTGCCCTATCATAGAAGTTTAGTAGTGCATTTTACTCGCCCTTCCACGCGCTTCAAGATGCCGTCTAGCCCAATAAGCTATCTGAAATAGGAGCGACGTAAATTGAACAAATGTGATAGAATTTCGCTGAATTCTTATATTAACCAAAATATAAAATTATCTAATCGGGTCTCTGATTGCCCTATCATAGAATTTTAATAGTGCATTTTACTCGCCATTCCGCGCGCTTTAAGATGCCGCCTAGCCCAGTACGCCATCTGAAATAGGAACGACGTAAATTGAGCAAATGTGATAGAATTTCGCTGAACTCTTAAATTAACCATAATATTAGATGATCTAATCGGGTCTCTGTTTGCCCTACCCTAGAAGTGTAATAGTGCATTTTACTCGCCATTTCATGCGCTTTGAGATGCCGCTTAGCCCAATACGCTATCTGAAATAGGAGCGACGTAAATTGAACAAATGTGAGAGAATTTCGCTGAACTCTTAAATTAACCATAATATTAGATGATCTAATCGGGTCTCTGTTTGCCCTACCCTAGAAGTTTAATAGTGCATTGTATTCGCCATTTCATGCGCTTTGCGATGCTGCGTAGCCCAATACGCTATCTGAAATAGGAGCGACGTAAATTGAACAAATGTGATAGAATTTCCCTGAAATCTTATATTGAACAAAATATAAAATGATCTAATCGGGTCTCTGATTGCCCTATCATAGACGTTTAGTAGTGCGTTTTACTAGCCAGTCCACGCGCTTTAAGATGCCGCCTAGCCCAGTACGCTCTCTGAAATAGGAGCGACGTAAGTTGAACAGATGTGATAGAATTACGCTGAATTCTTATATTGACCGTAATATAAAATGATCTAATCGGGTCTCTGTTTGCCTTATCCTAGAAGTTTAATAGTGCCTTTTACTCGCCATTTCATGCGCTTTGAGATGCCGCTTAGCCCAATACGCTATCTGAAATAGGAGCGACGTAAATTGAACAAATGTGAGAGAATTTCGCTGAACTCTTAAATTAACCATAATATTAGATGATCTAATCGGGTCTCTGTTTGCCCTACCCTAGAAGTGTAATAGTGCATTTTACTCGCCATTTCATGCGCTTTGAGATGCCACCTAGCGCAGTACGCTATCTGAAATAGGAGCGACGTAAATAGAACAAATGTGATAGAGTTTCCCTGAATTCTTATATTAACCAAAATATAAAATGATCTAATCGGGTCTCTGATTGACCTATCATAGAATTTTAATAGTGCATTTTACTCGCCATTCCACCCGCTTTAAGATGCCGCCTAGCACAGTACGCTATCTGAAATAGGAGCGACGTAAGTTGAACAGATGTGATAGAATTTCCCTGAATTCTTATATTATCCTTAATGTAAAATGATCTAATCGGGTCTCTGTTCGCTCTACCCTAGAAGTTTAATAGGGCATTTCACTCGTCATTTCATGCGCTTTGAGATGCCGCTAAGCCCAATAAGCTATCTGAAATAGGAGCGACGTAAATTGAACAAATGTGATAGAATTTCGCTGAATTCTTATATTAACCAAAATATAAAATTATCTAATCGGGTCTCTGATTGCCCTATCATAGAATTTTAATAGTGCATTTTACTCGCCATTCCACACGCTTTAAGATGCCGCCTAGCCCAGTACGCTATCTGAAATAGGAACGACGTAAATTGAACAAATGTGATAGAATTTCGCTGAATTCTTAAATTAACCATAATATAAAATGATCTTATCGGGTCTCTGTTTGCCCTACCCTAGAAGTTTAATAGTGCATTTTACTCGCCATTCCGCGCGCTTTAAGATGCCGCCTAGCCCAGTACGCAATCTGAAATAGGAACGACGTAAATTGAGCAAATGTGATAGAATTTTGCTGAATTCTTAAATTAACCATAATATAAAATGATATAATCGGGTCTCTGTTTGCCCTAGCCTAGAAGTTTAATAGTGCATTTTACTCGCCATTTCATGCGCTTTGAGAAGCCGCATAGCACAATACGCTATCTGAAGCAGGAGCGACGTAAATTGAAAAATGTGATAGAATTTCCCTGAATTCTTATATTAACCTTAATGTAAAATGATCTAATCGGGTCTCTGATTGCCCTATCATAGAAGTTTAGTAGTGCATTCTACTCGCCATTCCACGCGGTTTAAGATGCCGCCTAGCCCAGTACGCTCTCTGAAATGGGAGCGACGTAAGTTGAACAAATGTGATAGAATTACGCTGAATTCTTATATTAACCATAATGTAAAATGATCAAATCGGGTCGCTGTTCGCCCTATCCTAGGACTTTAATAGTGCATTGTATTCGCCATTTCATGCGCTTTGAGATGCCGCGTAGCCCAATACGCTATCTGAAATAGGAGCGACGTAAATTGAACAAATGTGATAGAATTTCCCTGAAATCTTATATTGAACAAAACATAAAATGATCTAATCGGGTCTCTGATTGCCCTATCATAGACGTTTAGAAGTGCATTTTACTAGCCAGTCCACGCGCTTTAAGATGCCGCCTAGCCCACTACGCTCTCTGAAATAGGAGCGACGTAAGTTGAACAAATGTGATAGAATTACGCTGAATTCTTATATTGACCGTAATATAAAATGATCTAATCAGGTCTCTGTTTGCCTTATCCTAGAAGTTTAATAGTGCATTTTACTCGCCATTCTACGCGCTTTAAGATGCCGCGTAGCCCAGTACGCTATCTGAAATAGGAGCGACGTAAATTGAACAAATGTGATAGAATTTTGCTAAATTCTTAAATTAACCATAATATAAAATGATCTAATCGGTCTCTGTTTGCCCTACCCTAGAAGTTTAATAGTGCATTTTACTCGCCATTTCATGCGCTTTGAGATGCCGCTTAGCCCAATACGCTATCTGAAATAGGAGCGACGTAAATTGAACAAATGTGAGAGAATTTCGCTGAACTCTTAAATTAACCATAATATTAGATGATCTAATCGGGTCTCCGTTTGCCCTACCCTAGAAGTGTGATAGTGCATTTTACTCGCCATTTCATGCGCTTTGAGATGCCACCTAGCGCAGTACGCTATCTGAAATAGGAGCGACGTAAATTGAACAAATGTGATAGAGTTTCGCTGAATTCTTATATTAACCAAAATATAAAATGATCTAATCGGGTCTCTGATTGACCTATCATAGAATTTTAATAGTGCATTTTACTCGCCATTCCACCCGCTTTAAGATGCCGCCTAGCACAGTACGCTATCTGAAACAGGAGCGACGTAAGTTGAACAGATGTGATAGAATTTCCCTGAATTCTTATATTATCCTTAATGTAAAATGATCTAATCGGGTCTCTGTTCGCTCTACCCTAGAAGTTAAATAGGGCATTTCACTCGTCATTTCATGCGCTTTGAGATGCCGCTAAGCCCAATAAGCTATCTGAAATAGGAGCGACGTAAATTGAACAAATGTGATAGAATTTCGCTGAATTCTTATATTAACCAAAATATAAAATTATCTAATCGGGTCTCTGATTGCCCTATCATAGAATTTTAATAGTGCATTTTACTCGCCATTCCACACGCTTTAAGATGCCGCCTAGCCCAGTACGCTATCTGAAATAGGAACGACGTAAATTGAACAAATGTGATAGAATTTCGCTGAATTCTTAAATTAACCATAATATAAAATGATCTTATCGGGTCTCTGTTTGCCCTACCCTAGAAGTTTAATAGTGCATTTTACTCGCCATTCCGCGCGCTTTAAGATGCCGCCTAGCCCAGTACGCAATCTGAAATAGGAACGACGTAAATTGAGCAAATGTGATAGAATTTTGCTGAATTCTTAAATTAACCATAATATAAAATGATATAATCGGGTCTCTGTTTGCCCTAGCCTAGAAGTTTAATAGTGCATTTTACTCGCCATTTCATGCGCTTTGAGAAGCCGCATAGCACAATACGCTATCTGAAGCAGGAGCGACGTAAATTGAAAAATGTGATAGAATTTCCCTGAATTCTTATATTAACCTTAATGTAAAATGATCTAATCGGGTCTCTGATTGCCCTATCATAGAAGTTTAGTAGTGCATTCTACTCGCCATTCCACGCGGTTTAAGATGCCGCCTAGCCCAGTACGCTATCTGAAATGGGAGCGACGTAAGTTGAACAAATGTGATAGAATTACGCTGAATTCTTATATTAACCATAATGTAAAATGATCAAATCGGATCGCTGTTCGCCCTATCCTAGAACTTTAATAGTGCATTGTATTCGCCATTTCATGCGCTTTGAGATGCCGCGTAGTCCAATACGCTATCTGAAATAGGAGCGACGTAAATTGAACAAATGTGATAGAATTTCCCTGAAATCTTATATTGAACAAAACATAAAATGATCTAATCGGGTCTCTGATTGCCCTATCATAGACGTTTAGAAGTGCATTTTACTAGCCAGTCCACGCGCTTTAAGATGCCGCCTAGCCCACTACGCTCTCTGAAATAGGAGCGACGTAAGTTGAACAAATGTGATAGAATTACGCTGAATTCTTATATTGACCGTAATATAAAATGATCTAATCAGGTCTCTGTTTGCCTTATCCTAGAAGTTTAATAGTGCATTTTACTCGCCATTCTACGCGCTTTAAGATGCCGCCTAGCCCAGTACGCTATCTGAAATAGGAGCGACGTAAATTGAACAAATGTGATAGAATTTTGCTAAATTCTTAAATTAACCATAATATAAAATGATCTAATCGGTCTCTGTTTGCCCTACCCTAGAAGTTTAATAGTGCATTTTACTCGCCATTTCATGCGCTTTGAGATGCCGCTTAGCCCAATACGCTATCTGAAATAGGAGCGACGTAAGTTGAACAAATGTGATAGAATTTCGCTGAATTCTTTTATTAACCATAATGTAAAATGATCTAATCGGGTCTCTGTTCGCCCTAGCCTAGAAGTTTAATAGTGCATTGTATTCGCCATTTCATGCGGTTTGAGATGCCGCGTAGCCCAATACGCTATCTGAAATAGGAGCGACGTAAATTGAACAAATGTGATAGAATTTCCCTGAAATCTTATATTGAACAAAACATAAAATGATCTAATCGGGTCTCTGATTGCCCTATCATAGACGTTTAGTAGTGCATTTTACTAGCCAGTCCAGGCGCTTTAAGATGCCGCCTAGCCCAGTACGCTCTCTGAAATAGGAGTGACGTAAGTTGAACAAATGTGATAGAATTACGCTGAATTCTTATATTGACCGTAATATAAAATGATCTAATCGGGTCTCTGTTTGCCTTATCCTAGAAGTTTAATAGTGCATTTTACTCGCCATTTCATGCGCTTTGAGATGCCGCTTAGCCCAATACGCTATCTGAAATAGGAGCGACGTAAATTGAACAAATGTGAGAGAATTTCGCTGAACTCTTAAATTAACCATAATATAAAATGATCTAATCGGGTCTCTGTTTGCCCTACCCTAGAAGCTTAATAGTGCATTTTACTCGCCATTTGATGCGCTTTGAGATGCCGCTTAGCCCAATAAGCTATCTGAAATAGGAGCGACGTAAGTTGAACAGATGTGATAGAATTACGCTGAATTCTTATATTAACCAAAATATAAAATGATCTAATCGGGTCTCTGATTGCCCTATCATAGAATTTTAATAGTGCATTTTACTCGCCATTCCACACGCTTTAAGATGCCGCCTAGCCCAGTACGCTATCTGAAATAGGAGTGACGTAAGTTGAACAAATGTGATAGAATTACGCTGAATTCTTATATTGACCGTAATATAAAATGATCTAATCGGCTCTCTGTTTGCCTTATCCTAGAAGTTTCATAGTGCATTTTACTCGCCATTTCATGCGCTTTGAGATGCCGCTTAGCCCAATACGCTATCTGAAATAGGAGCGACGTAAATTGAACAAATGTGACAGAATTTCGCTGAACTCTTAAATTAACCATAATATAAAATGATCTAATCGGGTCTCTGTTTGCCCTACCCTAGAAGTTTAATAGTGCATTTTATTCGCCATTTCATGCGCTTTGAGATGCCGCATAGCCCAATACGCTATCTGAAATAGGAGCGACGTAAATTGATCAAATGTGATAGAATTTCCGTGCATTCTTATATTAACCTTAATGTAAAATGATCTAATCGGGTCTCTGTTCGCCCTACCCTAGAAGTTTAATAGTGCATTTCACTTGCCATTTCATGCGCTTTGAGATGCCGCTTAGCCCAATATGCTATCTGAAATAGGAGCGACGTAAATTGAACAAATGTGATAGAATTTCGCTGAATTATTTTATTAACCATAATGTAAAATGATCTGATCGGGTCTCTGTTCGCCCTAGCCTAGAAGTTTAATAGTGCATTGTATTCGCCATTTTATGCGCTTTGACATGCCGCCTAGCCGAATGCGCTATCTGAAATAGGAGCGTCGTAAATTGAACAAATGTGATAAAATTTCCCTGAAATCTTATATTAAACAAAATATAAAATGATCTAATCGGGTCTCTGATTGCCCTATCATAGAAGTTTAATAGTGCATTTCACTCGTCATTTCATGCGCTTTGAGATGCCGCTAAGCCCAATAAGCTATCTGTAATAGGAGCGACGTAAATTGAACAAATGTGATAGAATTTCGCTGAATTCTTATATCAACCAAAATATAAAATGATCTAATCAGGTCTCTGATTGCCCAATCATAGAAGTTTAATAGTGCATTTTGCTTGCCATTCCACGCGCTTTAAGATGCCGCCTAGCCCAGTACGCTATCTGAAATAGGAGCGACGTAAATTGAGCAAATGCGATAAAATTTTGCTGACATCTTAAATTAACCATAATATAAAATGATCTAATCGAGTCTCTGATTGACCTATCATAGAATTTTGATAGTGCATTTTACTCGCCATTCCACGCGCTTTAAAATGCCGCCTAGCCCAGTACGCTATCTGAAACAGGAGCGACGTAAATTGAACAAATGTGATAGAATTTTGCTGAATTCTTAAATTAACCTTAATATAAAATGATATAATCGGGTCTCTTTTTGCCCTACCCTAGAAGTTTCATAGTGCATTTTACTCGCCATTTCATGCGCATTGAGATGCCGCTTAGCCCAATACGCTATCTGAAATAGGAGCGACGTAAATTGAACAAATGTGATAGAATTTCGCTGAATTCTTTTATTAACCATAATGTAAAATGATCTAATCGGGTCTCTGTTTGCCCTACCCTAGAAGTTTAATAGTGCATTTTACTCCTCATTTCATGCGCTTTCAGAAGCCCCTTAGCCCAATACGCTATCTGAAATAGGAGAGACGTAAATGAACCAATGTGATAGAATTTTGCTGAATTCTTAAATTACCCATAATATAAAATGATCTAATCGGGTCTCTGTTTGCCCTACCCTAGAAGTTTAATAGCGCATTTTACTCGCCATTCCACGCGCTTTAAGATGCCGCCTAGCCCAGTACGCTATCTAAAATAGGAGCGACGTAAGTTGAACAAATGTGATAGAATTACGCTGTATTCTTATATTAACCGTAATATAAAATGATATAATCGGGTCTCTGTTTGCCTTGTCCTAGAAGTTTAGTATTGCATTTTAATCGCCATTTCATGCGCTTTGAGATGCCGCTTAGCCCAATACGCTATCTGAAATAGGAGCGACGTAAATTGAACAAATGTGATAGCATTTCGCTGAATTCTTATATTAACCAAAATATAAAATGATCTAATCGGGTCTCTGATTGCCCTATCATAGAAGATTAATAGGGCATTTTACTCGCCACTCCACGCGCTTTAAGATGCCGCCTAGCCCAGTACGCTATCTGAAATAGGAGCGACGTAAATTGTACAAATGTGATAGAATTTTGCTGAATTCTTAAATTAACCATAATATAAAATGATCTAATCGGCCTCTGTTTGCCCTACCCTAGAAGTTTAATAGTGCATTTTACTCGCCATTTCATGCGCTTTGACATGCCGCTTAGCCCAATACGCTATCTGAAATAGGAGCGACGTAAGTTGAACAAATGTGATAGAATTTCGCTGAATTCTTTTATTAACCATAATGTAAAATGATCTAATCGGGTCTCTGTTCGCCCTAGCCTAGAAGTTTAATAGTGCATTTTACTCGCCATTTCATGCGCTTTGAGATGCCGCTTAGCCCAATACGCTATCTGAAATTGGAGCGACGTAAATTGAACAAATGTGATAGAATTTGGCTGAATTCTTAAATTAACCATAATATAAAATGATCTAATCGGGTCTCTGTTTGCCCTACCCTAGAAGTTTAATAGTGCATTTTACTCGCCATTTCATGCGCTTTGAGAAGCCGCATAGCACAATACGCTATCTGAAGCAGGAGCGACGTAAATTGAAAAATGTGATAGAATTTCCCTGAATTCTTATATTAACCTTAATGTAAAATGATCTAATCGGGTCGCTGATTGCCCTATCATAGAAGTTTAGTAGTGCATTCTACTCGCCATTCCACGCGGTTTAAGATGCCGCCTAGCCCAGTACGCTATCTGAAATGGGAGCGACGTAAGTTGAACAAATGTGATAGAATTACGCTGCATTCTTATATTAACCATAATGTAAAATGATCAAATCGGATCGCTGTTCGCCCTATCCTAGAACTTTAATAGTGCATTGTATTCGCCATTTCATGCGCTTTGAGATGCCGCGTAGTCCAATACGCTATCTGAAATAGGAGCGACGTAAATTGAACAAATGTGATAGAATTTCCCTGAAATCTTATATTGAACAAAACATAAAATGATCTAATCGGGTCTCTGATTGCCCTATAATAGACGTTTAGAAGTGCATTTTACTAGCCAGTCCACGCGCTTTAAGATGCCGCCTAGCCCACTACGCTCTCTGAAATAGGAGCGACGTAAATTGAACAAATGTGATAGAATTTTGCTAAATTCTTAAATTAACCATAATATAAAATGATCTAATCGGTCTCTGTTTGCCCTACCCTAGAAGTTTAATAGTGCATTTTACTCGCCATTTCATGCGCTTTGAGATGCCGCTTAGCCCAATACGCTATCTGAAATAGGAGCGACGTAAGTTGAACAAATGTGATAGAATTTCGCTGAATTCTTTTATTAACCATAATGTAAAATGATCTAATCGGGTCTCTGTTCGCCCTAGCCTAGAAGTTTAATAGTGCATTGTATTCGCCATTTCATGCGGTTTGAGATGCCGCGTAGCCCAATACGCTATCTGAAATAGGAGCGACGTAAATTGAACAAATGTGATAGAATTTCCCTGAAATCTTATATTGAACAAAATATAAAATGATCTAATCGGGTCTCTGATTGCCCTATCATAGACGTTTAGAAGTGCATTTTACTAGCCAGTCCACGCGCTTTAAGATGCCGCCTAGCACAGTACGCTATCTGAAATAGGAGCGACGTAAGTTGAACAAATGTGATAGAATTACGCTGAATTCTTATATTAACCGTAATATAAAATGATCTAATCGGGTCTCTGTTTGCCTTATCCTAGAAGTTTAATAGTGCATTATACTCGCCATGTCATGCGCTTTGAGATGCCGCTTAGCCCTATACGCTATCTGTAATAGGAGCGACGTAAATTGAATAAATGTGATAGAATTTCGCTGAATTCTTAAATTAACCATAATATAAAATGATTTAATCGGGTCTTTGTTTGCCCTAGCCTAGAAGTTTAATAGTGCATTTTACTCGCCATTTCATGCGCTTTCAGATGCCGCTTAGCCCAATACGCTAGCTGAAATAGGAACGACGTAAATTGAACAGATGTGATAGAATTTCGCTGAATTCTTAAATTAACCATAATATAAAATGATCTTATCGGGTCTCTGTTTGCCCTACCCTAGAAGTTTAATAGTGCATTTTACTCGCCATTCCGCGCGCTTTAAGATGCCGCCTAGCCCAGTACGCCATCTGAAATAGGAACGACGTAAATTGAGCAAATGTGATAGAATTTTGCTGAATTCTTAAATTAACCATAATATAAAATGATATAATCGGGTCTCTGTTTGCCCTACACTAGAAGTTTAATAGTGCATTTTGCTCGCCATTTCATGCGCTTTGAGAAGCCGCATAGCACTATACGCTATCTGAAGCGGGAGCGACGTAAATTGAAAAATGTGATAGAATTTCCCTGAATTCTTATATTAACCTTAATGTAAAATGATCTAATCGGGTCTCTGATTGCCGTATCATAGAAGTTTAGTAGTGCATTCTACTCGCCATTCCACGCGGTTTAAGATGCCGCCTAGCCCAGTACGCTATCTGAAATAGGAGCGACGTAAGTTGAACAAATGTGATAGAATTTCGCTGAATTCTTTTATTAACCATAATGTAAAATGATCTAATCGGGTCGCTGTTCGCCCTAGCCTAGAGGTTTAATAGTGCATTGTATTCGCCATTTCATGCGCTTTGAGATGCCGCGTAGCCCAATACGCTATCTGAAATAGGAGCGACGTAAATTGAATCAAATGTGATAGAATTTCCCTGAAATCTTATATTGAACAAAACATAAAATGATCTAATCGGGTCTCTGATTGCCCTATCATAGACGTTTAGTAGTGCATTTTACTAGCCAGTCCAGGCGCTTTAAGATGCCGCCTAGCCCAGTACGCTCTCTGAAATAGGAGTGACGTAAGTTGAACAAATGTGATAGAATTACGCTGAATTCTTATATTGACCGTAATATAAAATGATCTAATCGGGTCTCTGTTTGCCTTATCCTAGAAGTTTAATAGTGCATTTTACTCGCCATTTCATGCGCTTTGAGATGCCGCTTAGCCCAATACGCTATCTGAAATAGGAGCGACGTAAATTGAACAAATGTGAGAGAATTTCGCTGAACTCTTAAATTAACCATAATATAAAATGATCTAATCGGGTCTCTGTTTGCCCTACCCTAGAAGCTTAATAGTGCATTTTACTCGCCATTTGATGCGCTTTGAGATGCCGCTTAGCCCAATAAGCTATCTGAAATAGGAGCGACGTAAGTTGAACAGATGTGATAGAATTACGCTGAATTCTTATATTAACCAAAATATAAAATGATCTAATCGGGTCTCTGATTGCCCTATCATAGAATTTTAATAGTGCATTTTACTCGCCATTCCACACGCTTTAAGATGCCGCCTAGCCCAGTACGCTATCTGAAATAGGAGTGACGTAAGTTGAACAAATGTGATAGAATTACGCTGAATTCTTATATTGACCGTAATATAAAATGATCTAATCGGCTCTCTGTTTGCCTTATCCTAGAAGTTTCATAGTGCATTTTACTCGCCATTTCATGCGCTTTGAGATGCCGCTTAGCCCAATACGCTATCTGAAATAGGAGCGACGTAAATTGAACAAATGTGATAGAATTTCGCTGAATTCTTAAATTAACCATAATATAAAATGATCTAATCGGGTCTCTGTTTGCCCTACCCTAGAAGTTTAATAGTGCATTTTATTCGCCATTTCATGCGCTTTGAGATGCCGCATAGCCCAATACGCTATCTGAAATAGGAGCGACGTAAATTGATCAAATGTGATAGAATTTCCGTGCATTCTTATATTAACCTTAATGTAAAATGATCTAATCGGGTCTCTGTTCGCCCTACCCTAGAAGTTTAATAGCGCATTTCACTTGCCATTTCATGCGCTTTGAGATGCCGCTTAGCCCAATATGCTATCTGAAATAGGAGCGACGTAAATTGAACAAATGTGATAGAATTTCGCTGAATTATTTTATTAACCATAATGTAAAATGATCTGATCGGGTCTCTGTTCGCCCTAGCCTAGAAGTTTAATAGTGCATTGTATTCGCCATTTTATGCGCTTTGACATGCCGCCTAGCCGAATGCGCTATCTGAAATAGGAGCGTCGTATATTGAACAAATGTGATAAAATTTCCCTGAAATCTTATATTAAACAAAATATAAAATGATCTAATCGGGTCTCTGATTGCCCTATCATAGAAGTTTAATAGTGCATTTCACTCGTCATTTCATGCGCTTTGAGATGCCGCTAAGCCCAATAAGCTATCTGTAATAGGAGCGACGTAAATTGAACAAATGTGATAGAATTTCGCTGAATTCTTATATCAACCAAAATATAAAATGATCTAATCAGGTCTCTGATTGCCCAATCATAGAAGTTTAATAGTGCATTTTGCTTGCCATTCCACGCGCTTTAAGATGCCGCCTAGCCCAGTACGCTATCTGAAATAGGAGCGACGTAAATTGAGCAAATGCGATAAAATTTTGCTGACATCTTAAATTAACCATAATATAAAATGATCTAATCGAGTCTCTGATTGACCTATCATAGAATTTTAATAGTGCATTTTACTCGCCATTCCACGCGCTTTAAAATGCCGCCTAGCCCAGTACGCTATCTGAAACAGGAGCGACGTAAATTGAACAAATGTGATAGAATTTTGCTGAATTCTTAAATTAACCTTAATATAAAATGATATAATCGGGTCTCTTTTTGCCCTACCCTAGAAGTTTCATAGTGCATTTTACTCGCCATTTCATGCGCATTGAGATGCCGCTTAGCCCAATACGCTATCTGAAATAGGAGCGACGTAAATTGAACAAATGTGATAGAATTTCGCTGAATTCTTTTATTAACCATAATGTAAAATGATCTAATCGGGTCTCTGTTTGCCCTACCCTAGAAGTTTAATAGTGCATTTTACTCCTCATTTCATGCGCTTTCAGAAGCCCCTTAGCCCAATACGCTATCTGAAATAGGAGAGACGTAAATGAACCAATGTGATAGAATTTTGCTGAATTCTTAAATTACCCATAATATAAAATGATCTAATCGGGTCTCTGTTTGCCCTACCCTAGAAGTTTAATAGCGCATTTTACTCGCCATTCCACGCGCTTTAAGATGCCGCCTAGCCCAGTACGGTATCTAAAATAGGAGCGACGTAAGTTGAACAAATGTGATAGAATTACGCTGTATTCTTATATTAACCGTAATATAAAATGATATAATCGGGTCTCTGTTTGCCTTGTCCTAGAAGTTTAGTATTGCATTTTAATCGCCATTTCATGCGCTTTGAGATGCCGCTTAGCCCAATACGCTATCTGAAATAGGAGCGACGTAAATTGAACAAATGTGATAGCATTTCGCTGAATTCTTATATTAACCAAAATATAAAATGATCTAATCGGGTCTCTGATTGCCCTATCATAGAAGATTAATAGGGCATTTTACTCGCCACTCCACGCGCTTTAAGATTCCGCCTAGCCCAGTACGCTATCTGAAATAGGAGCGACGTAAATTGTACAAATGTGATAGAATTTTGCTGAATTCTTAAATTAACCATAATATAAAATGATCTAATCGGTCTCTGTTTGCCCTACCCTAGAAGTTTAATAGTGCATTTTACTCGCCATTTCATGCGCTTTGACATGCCGCTTAGCCCAATACGCTATCTGAAATAGGAGCGACGTAAGTTGAACAAATGTGATAGAATTTCGCTGAATTCTTTTATTAACAATAATGTAAAATGATCTAATCGGGTCTCTGTTCGCCCTAGCCTAGAAGTTTAATAGTGCATTTTACTCGCCATTTCATGCGCTTTGAGATGCCGCTTAGCCCAATACGCTATCTGAAATTGGAGCGACGTAAATTGAACAAATGTGATAGAATTTGGCTGAATTCTTAAATTAACCATAATATAAAATGATCTAATCGGGTCTCTGTTTGCCCTACCCTAGAAGTTTAATAGAGCATTTTGCTCGCCATTTCATGCGCTTTGAGATGGCGCCTACCCCAATACGCTATCTGAAATAGGAGCGACGTAAATTGAACAAATCTGATAGAAGTTCCCTGAATTCTTATATTAACCTTAATGTAAAATGATCTAATCGGGTCTTTGTTCGCCCTACCCTAGAAGTTTAATAGTGCATTTCACTCGCCATTTCATGCACTTTGAGATGCCGCTTAGCCCAATAAGCTATCTGCAATAGGAGCGACGTAAATTGAACAAATGTGATAGAATTTCGCTGAATTCTTATATTAACCAAAATATACAATGATCTAATCGGGTCTCTGATTGCCCTATCATAGAAGTTTAACAGTGCATTTTACTCTCCCTTCTTCGCGTTTTAAGATGCCGCCTAGCCCAGTACGCTAGCTGAAATAGGAACGATGTAAACTGAAAAAATGTGATAGAATTTCCCTGACTTCTTATATTAACCTTAATGTAAAATGATCTAATCGGGTCTCTGTTCGCCCTACCCTAGAAGTTTAATAGTGCATTTTACTCGCCATTTCATGCGCTTTGAGATGGCGGTTAGCCCAATACGCTATCTGAAATAGGAGCCACGTAAATTGAACAAATGTGATAGAGTTTCCCTGAATTCTTATATTAACCTTAATGTAAAATGACCTAATCGGGTCTCTGTTTGCCCTACCCTAGAAGTTTAATAGTGCATTTTACTCGCCATTTCTTGCGCTTTGACATGACGCCTAGCCCAATACGCTATCTGAAATATGAGCGACGTAAATTGAACAAATGTGATAGAATTTCGCTGAATTCTTATAATAACCAAAATATAAAATAATGTAATCGGGTCTCTGATTGCCCTATCATAGAAGTTTAGTAGTGCATTTTACTCGCCCTTCCACGCGCTTTGAGATGCCGCCTAGCCCAGTACGCTATCTGAAATAGGAGCGACGTAAGTTGAACAAATGTGATAGAATTACGCTGAATTCTTATATTAACCGTAATATAAAATGATCTATTCGGGTTTCTGTTCGCCCTACCCTAGAAGTTTAATAGAGCATTTCACTCGTCAATCCATGCGCTTTGAGATGCCGCTTAGCCCAATACGCTATCTGAAATAGGAGCGACGTAAATTGAACAAATGTGATAGAATTTCGCTGAATTCTTATATTAACCAAAATACAAAATGATCTAATCGGGTCTCTGATTGCCCTATCATAGAAGTATAATATTGCATTTTACTCGCCATTCCACGCGCTTTAAGATGCCGCCTAGCCCAGTACGCTATCTGAAATAGGAGCGACGTAAATTGAACAAATGTGATAGAATTTCGCTGAATTCTTAAATTAACCATAATATAAATGATCTAATCGGGTCTCTGTTCGCCCTAACCTAGAAGTTTAATAGTGCATTTTACTCTCCATTCTTCACGTTTTAAGATGCCGCCTAGCCCAGTACGCTAGCTGAAATAGGAACGACGTAAACTGAAAAAATGTGATAGAATTTCCCTGACTTCTTATATTAACCTTAATGTAAAATGATCTAATCGGGTCTCTGTTCGCCCTACCCTAGAAGTTTAATAGTGCATTTCACTCGTCATTTCATGCGCTTTGAGATGCCGCTTAGCCCAATAAGCTATCTGAAATAGGAGCGACGTAAATTGAACAAATGTGATAGAATTTCGCTGAATTCTTATATTAACCAAAATATAAAATGATCTAATCGGGTCTCTGATTGCCCTATCATAGAAGTTTGATAGTGCATTTTACTCGACATTCCACTCGCTTTAAGTTGCCGCCTAGCCCAGTACGCTATCTGAAATTGGAGCTACGTAAGTTGAACAAATGTGACAGAATTACGCTGAATTCTTATATTAAACGTAATATAAAATGATCTAATCGGGTCTCTGTTTGCCTTATCCTAGAAGTTTAATAGTGCATTTTACTCGCAATTTCATGCGCTTTGAGATGCCGCTTAGCCCAATACGCTATCTGAAATAGGAGCGACGTAAATTGAACAAATGTGATAGAATTTCGCTGAATTCTTAAATTAACCATAATATAAAAAGATCTTATCGGGTCTCTGTTTGCCCTACCCTAGAAGTTTAATAGTGCATTTTACTGGCCATTCCGCGCGCTTTAAGATGCCGCCTAGCCCAGTACGCAATCTGAAATAGGAACGACGTAAATTGAGCAAATGTGATAGAATTTTGCTGAATTCTTAAATTAACCATAATATAAAATGATATAATTGGGTCTCTGTTTGCCCTAGCCTAGAAGTTTAATAGTGCATTTTACTCGCCATTTCATGCGCTTTGAGAAGCCGCATAGCACAATACGCTATCTGAAGCAGGAGCGACGTAAATTGAAAAATGTGATAGAATTTCCCTGAATTCTTATATTAACCTTAATGTAAAATGATCTAATCGGGTCTCTGATTGCCCTATCATAGAAGTTTAGTAGTGCATTCTACTCGCCATTCCACGCGGTTTAAGATGCCGCCTAGCCCAGTACGCTATCTGAAATGGGAGCGACGTAAGTTGAACAAATGTGATAGAATTACGCTGAATTCTTATATTAACCATAATGTAAAATGATCAAATCGGGTCGCTGTTCGCCCTATCCTAGAACTTTAATAGTGCATTGTATTCGCCATTTCATGCGCTTTGAGATGCCGCGTAGCCCAATACGCTATCTGAAATAGGAGCGACGTAAATTGAACAAATGTGATAGAATTTCCCTGAAATCTTATATTGAACAAAACATAAAATGATCTAATCGGGTCTCTGATTGCCCTATCATAGACGTTTAGAAGTGCATTTTACTAGCCAGTCCACGCGCTTTAAGATGCCGCCTAGCCCACTACGCTCTCTGAAATAGGAGCGACGTAAATTGAACAAATGTGATAGAATTACGCTAAATTCTTATATTAACCGTAATATAAAATGATCTAATCGGGTCTCTGTTTGCCTTATCCTAGAAGTTTAATAGTGCATTATACTCGCCATTTCATGCGCTTTGAGATGCCGCTTAGCCCTATACGCTATCTGTAATAGGAGCGACGTAAATTGAATAAATGTGATAGAATTTCGCTGAATTCTTAAATTAACCATAATATAAAATGATTTAATCGGGTCTTTGTTTGCCCTAGCCTAGAAGTTTAATAGTGCATTTTACTCGCCATTTCATGCGCTTTCAGATGCCGCTTAGCCCAATACGCTAGCTGAAATAGGAACGACGTAAATTGAACAAATGTGATAGAATTTCGCTGAATTCTTAAATTAACCATAATATAAAATGATCTTATCGGGTCTCTGTTTGCCCTACCCTAGAAGTTTAATAGTGCATTTTACTCGCCATTCCGCGCGCTTTAAGATGCCGCCTAGCCCAGTACGCCATCTGAAATAGGAACGACGTAAATTGAGCAAATGTGATAGAATTTTGCTGAATTCTTAAATTAACCATAATATAAAATGATATAATCGGGTCTCTCTTTGCCCTACACTAGAAGTTTAATAGTGCATTTTACTCGCCATTTCATGCGCTTTGAGAAGCCGCATAGCACTATACGCTATCTGAAGCGGGAGCGACGTAAATTGAAAAATGTGATAGAATTTCCCTGAATTCTTATATTAACCTTAATGTAAAATGATCTAATCGGGTCTCTGATTGCCCTATCATAGAAGTTTAGTAGTGCATTCTACTCGCCATTCCACGCGGTTTAAGATGCCGCCTAGCCCAGTACGCTATCTGAAATAGGAGCGACGTAAGTTGAACAAATGTGATAGAATTTCGCTGAATTCTTTTATTAACCATAATGTAAAATGATCTAATCGGGTCGCTGTTCGCCCTAGCCTAGAGGTTTAATAGTGCATTGTATTCGCCATTTCATGCGCTTTGAGATGCCGCGTAGCCCAATACGCTATCTGAAATAGGAGCGACGTAAATTGAACAAATGTGATAGAATTTTGCTAAATTCTTTTATTAACCATAATGTAAAATGATCTAATCGGGTCTCTGTTCGCCCTAGCCTAGAAGTTTAATAGTGCATTTTACTCGCCATTTCATGCGCTTTGAGATGCCGCTTAGCCCAATACGCTATCTGAAATTGGAGCGACGTAAATTGAACAAATGTGATAGAATTTGGCTGAATTCTTAAATTAACCATAATATAAAATGATCTAATCGGGTCTCTGTTTGCCCTACCCTAGAAGTTTAATAGAGCATTTTGCTCGCCATTTCATGCGCTTTGAGATGGCGCCTACCCCAATACGCTATCTGAAATAGGAGCGACGTAAATTGAACAAATCTGATAGAAGTTCCCTGAATTCTTATATTAACCTTAATGTAAAATGATCTAATCGGGTCTTTGTTCGCCCTACCCTAGAAGTTTAATAGTGCATTTCACTCGCCATTTCATGCACTTTGAGATGCCGCTTAGCCCAATAAGCTATCTGCAATTGGAGCGACGTAAATTGAACAAATGTGATAGAATTTCGCTGAATTCTTATATTAACCAAAATATACAATGATCTAATCGGGTCTCTGATTGCCCTATCATAGAAGTTTAACAGTGCATTTTACTCTCCCTTCTTCGCGTTTTAAGATGCCGCCTAGCCCAGTACGCTAGCTGAAATAGGAACGACGTAAACTGAAAAAATGTGATAGAATTTCCCTGACTTCTTATATTAACCTTAATGTAAAATGATCTAATCGGGTCTCTGTTCGCCCTACCCTAGAAGTTTAGTAGTGCATTTTACTCGCCATTTCATGCGCTTTGAGATGGCGGTTAGCCCAATACGCTATCTGAAATAGGAGCCACGTAAATTTAACAAATGTGATAGAGTTTCCCTGAATTCTTATATTAACCTTAATGTAAAATGACCTAATCGGGTCTCTGTTTGCCCTACCCTAGAAGTTTAATAGTGCATTTTACTCGCCATTTCTTGCGCTTTGACGTGACGCCTAGCCCAATACGCTATCTGAAATATGAGCGACGTAAATTGAACAAATGTGATAGAATTTCGCTGAATTCTTATAATAACCAAAATATAAAATAATGTAATCGGGTCTCTGATTGCCCTATCATAGAAGTTTAGTAGTGCATTTTACTCGCCCTTCCACGCGCTTTGAGATGCCGCCTAGCCCAGTACGCTATCTGAAATAGGAGCGACGTAAGTTGAACAAATGTGATAGAATTACGCTGAATTCTTATATTAACCGTAATATAAAATGATCTATTCGGGTTTCTGTTCGCCCTACCCTAGAAGTTTAATAGAGCATTTCACTCGTCAATCCATGCGCTTTGAGATGCCGCTTAGCCCAATACGCTATCTGAAATAGGAGCGACGTAAATTGAACAAATGTGATAGAATTTCGCTGAATTCTTATATTAACCAAAATACAAAATGATCTAATCGGGTCTCTGATTGCCCTATCATAGAAGTTTAATATTGCATTTTACTCGCCATTCCACGCGCTTTAAGATGCCGCCTAGCCCAGTACGCTATCTGAAATAGGAGCGACGTAAATTGAACAAATGTGATAGAATTTCGCTGAATTCTTAAATTAACCATAATATAAATGATCTAATCGGGTCTCTGTTCGCCCTAACCTAGAAGTTTAATAGTGCATTTTACTCTCCATTCTTCACGTTTTAAGATGCCGCCTAGCCCAGTACGCTAGCTGAAATAGGAACGACGTAAACTGAAAAAATGTGATAGAATTTCCCTGACTTCTTATATTAACCTTAATGTAAAATGATCTAATCGGGTCTCTGTTCGCCCTACCCTAGAAGTTTAATAGTGCATTTCACTCGTCATTTCATGCGCTTTGAGATGCCGCTTAGCCCAATAAGCTATCTGAAATAGGAGCGACGTAAATTGAACAAATGTGATAGAATTTCGCTGAATTCTTATATTAACCAAAATATAAAATGATCTAATCGGGTCTCTGATTGCCCTATCATAGAAGTTTGATAGTGCATTTTACTCGACATTCCACTCGCTTTAAGTTGCCGCCTAGCCCAGTACGCTATCTGAAATAGGAGCTACGTAAGTTGAACAAATGTGACAGAATTACGCTGAATTCTTATATTAAACGTAATATAAAATGATCTAATCGGGTCTCTGTTTGCCTTATCCTAGAAGTTTAATAGTGCATTTTACTCGCAATTTCATGCGCTTTGAGATGCCGCTTAGCCCAATACGCTATCTGAAATAGGAGCGACGTAAATTGAACAAATGTGATAGAATTTCGCTGAATTCTTAAATTAACCATAATATAAAATGATCTTATCGGGTCTCTGTTTGCCCTACCCTAGAAGTTTAATAGTGCATTTTACTGGCCATTCCGCGCGCTTTAAGATGCCGCCTAGCCCAGTACGCAATCTGAAATAGGAACGACGTAAATTGAGCAAATGTGATAGAATTTTGCTGAATTCTTAAATTAACCATAATATAAAATGATATAATCGGGTCTCTGTTTGCCCTAGCCTAGAAGTTTAATAGTGCATTTTACTCGCCATTTCATGCGCTTTGAGAAGCCGCATAGCACAATACGCTATCTGAAGCAGGAGCGACGTAAATTGAAAAATGTGATAGAATTTCCCTGAATTCTTATATTAACCTTAATGTAAAATGATCTAATCGGGTCTCTGATTGCCCTATCATAGAAGTTTAGTAGTGCATTCTACTCGCCATTCCACGCGGTTTAAGATGCCGCCTAGCCCAGTACGCTATCTGAAATGGGAGCGACGTAAGTTGAACAAATGTGATAGAATTACGCTGAATTCTTATATTAACCATAATGTAAAATGATCAAATCGGGTCGCTGTTCGCCCTATCCTAGAACTTTAATAGTGCATTGTATTCGCCATTTCATGCGCTTTGAGATGCCGCGTAGCCCAATACGCTATCTGAAATAGGAGCGACGTAAATTGAACAAATGTGATAGAATTTCCCTGAAATCTTATATTGAACAAAACATAAAATGATCTAATCGGGTCTCTGATTGCCCTATCATAGACGTTTAGAAGTGCATTTTACTAGCCAGTCCACGCGCTTTAAGATGCCGCCTAGCCCACTACGCTCTCTGAAATAGGAGCGACGTAAATTGAACAAATGTGATAGAATTACGCTAAATTCTTATATTAACCGTAATATAAAATGATCTAATCGGGTCTCTGTTTGCCTTATCCTAGAAGTTTAATAGTGCATTATACTCGCCATTTCATGCGCTTTGAGATGCCGCTTAGCCCTATACGCTATCTGTAATAGGAGCGACGTAAATTGAATAAATGTGATAGAATTTCGCTGAATTCTTAAATTAACCATAATATAAAATGATTTAATCGGGTCTTTGTTTGCCCTAGCCTAGAAGTTTAATAGTGCATTTTACTCGCCATTTCATGCGCTTTCAGATGCCGCTTAGCCCAATACGCTAGCTGAAATAGGAACGACGTAAATTGAACAAATGTGATAGAATTTCGCTGAATTCTTAAATTAACCATAATATAAAATGATCTTATCGGGTCTCTGTTTGCCCTACCCTAGAAGTTTAATAGTGCATTTTACTCGCCATTCCGCGCGCTTTAAGATGCCGCCTAGCCCAGTACGCCATCTGAAATAGGAACGACGTAAATTGAGCAAATGTGATAGAATTTTGCTGAATTCTTAAATTAACCATAATATAAAATGATATAATCGGGTCTCTGTTTGCCCTACACTAGAAGTTTAATAGTGCATTTTACTCGCCATTTCATGCGCTTTGAGAAGCCGCATAGCACTATACGCTATCTGAAGCGGGAGCGACGTAAATTGAAAAATGTGATAGAATTTCCCTGAATTCTTATATTAACCTTAATGTAAAATGATCTAATCGGGTCTCTGATTGCCCTATCATAGAAGTTTAGTAGTGCATTCTACTCGCCATTCCACGCGGTTTAAGATGCCGCCTAGCCCAGTACGCTATCTGAAATAGGAGCGACGTAAGTTGAACAAATGTGATAGAATTTCGCTGAATTCTTTTATTAACCATAATGTAAAATGATCTAATCGGGTCGCTGTTCGCCCTAGCCTAGAGGTTTAATAGTGCATTGTATTCGCCATTTCATGCGCTTTGAGATGCCGCGTAGCCCAATACGCTATCTGAAATAGGAGCGACGTAAATTGAACAAATGTGATAGAATTTTGCTAAATTCTTTTATTAACCATAATGTAAAATGATCTAATCGGGTCTCTGTTCGCCCTAGCCTAGAAGTTTAATAGTGCATTTTACTCGCCATTTCATGCGCTTTGAGATGCCGCTTAGCCCAATACGCTATCTGAAATTGGAGCGACGTAAATTGAACAAATGTGATAGAATTTGGCTGAATTCTTAAATTAACCATAATATAAAATGATCTAATCGGGTCTCTGTTTGCCCTACCCTAGAAGTTTAATAGAGCATTTTGCTCGCCATTTCATGCGCTTTGAGATGGCGCCTACCCCAATACGCTATCTGAAATAGGAGCGACGTAAATTGAACAAATCTGATAGAAGTTCCCTGAATTCTTATATTAACCTTAATGTAAAATGATCTAATCGGGTCTTTGTTCGCCCTACCCTAGAAGTTTAATAGTGCATTTCACTCGCCATTTCATGCACTTTGAGATGCCGCTTAGCCCAATAAGCTATCTGCAATTGGAGCGACGTAAATTGAACAAATGTGATAGAATTTCGCTGAATTCTTATATTAACCAAAATATACAATGATCTAATCGGGTCTCTGATTGCCCTATCATAGAAGTTTAACAGTGCATTTTACTCTCCCTTCTTCGCGTTTTAAGATGCCGCCTAGCCCAGTACGCTAGCTGAAATAGGAACGACGTAAACTGAAAAAATGTGATAGAATTTCCCTGACTTCTTATATTAACCTTAATGTAAAATGATCTAATCGGGTCTCTGTTCGCCCTACCCTAGAAGTTTAATAGTGCATTTTACTCGCCATTTCATGCGCTTTGAGATGGCGGTTAGCCCAATACGCTATCTGAAATAGGAGCCACGTAAATTTAACAAATGTGATAGAGTTTCCCTGAATTCTTATATTAACCTTAATGTAAAATGACCTAATCGGGTCTCTGTTTGCCCTACCCTAGAAGTTTAATAGTGCATTTTACTCGCCATTTCTTGCGCTTTGACATGACGCCTAGCCCAATACGCTATCTGAAATATGAGCGACGTAAATTGAACAAATGTGATAGAATTTCGCTGAATTCTTATAATAACCAAAATATAAAATAATGTAATCGGGTCTCTGATTGCCCTATCATAGAAGTTTAGTAGTGCATTTTACTCGCCCTTCCACGCGCTTTGAGATGCCGCCTAGCCCAGTACGCTATCTGAAATAGGAGCGACGTAAGTTGAACAAATGTGATAGAATTACGCTGAATTCTTATATTAACCGTAATATAAAATGATCTATTCGGGTTTCTGTTCGCCCTACCCTAGAAGTTTAATAGAGCATTTCACTCGTCAATCCATGCGCTTTGAGATGCCGCTTAGCCCAATACGCTATCTGAAATAGGAGCGACGTAAATTGAACAAATGTGATAGAATTTCGCTGAATTCTTATATTAACCAAAATACAAAATGATCTAATCGGGTCTCTGATTGCCCTATCATAGAAGTTTAATATTGCATTTTACTCGCCATTCCACGCGCTTTAAGATGCCGCCTAGCCCAGTACGCTATCTGAAATAGGAGCGACGTAAATTGAACAAATGTGATAGAATTTCGCTGAATTCTTAAATTAACCATAATATAAATGATCTAATCGGGTCTCTGTTCGCCCTAACCTAGAAGTTTAATAGTGCATTTTACTCTCCATTCTTCACGTTTTAAGATGCCGCCTAGCCCAGTACGCTAGCTGAAATAGGAACGACGTAAACTGAAAAAATGTGATAGAATTTCCCTGACTTCTTATATTAACCTTAATGTAAAATGATCTAATCGGGTCTCTGTTCGCCCTACCCTAGAAGTTTAATAGTGCATTTCACTCGTCATTTCATGCGCTTTGAGATGCCGCTTAGCCCAATAAGCTATCTGAAATAGGAGCGACGTAAATTGAACAAATGTGATAGAATTTCGCTGAATTCTTATATTAACCAAAATATAAAATGATCTAATCGGGTCTCTGATTGCCCTATCATAGAAGTTTGATAGTGCATTTTACTCGACATTCCACTCGCTTTAAGTTGCCGCCTAGCCCAGTACGCTATCTGAAATAGGAGCTACGTAAGTTGAACAAATGTGACAGAATTACGCTGAATTCTTATATTAAACGTAATATAAAATGATCTAATCGGGTCTCTGTTTGCCTTATCCTAGAAGTTTAATAGTGCATTTTACTCGCAATTTCATGCGCTTTGAGATGCCGCTTAGCCCAATACGCTATCTGAAATAGGAGCGACGTAAATTGAACAAATGTGATAGAATTTCGCTGAATTCTTAAATTAACCATAATATAAAATGATCTTATCGGGTCTCTGTTTGCCCTACCCTAGAAGTTTAATAGTGCATTTTACTGGCCATTCCGCGCGCTTTAAGATGCCGCCTAGCCCAGTACGCAATCTGAAATAGGAACGACGTAAATTGAGCAAATGTGATAGAATTTTGCTGAATTCTTAAATTAACCATAATATAAAATGATATAATCGGGTCTCTGTTTGCCCTAGCCTAGAAGTTTAATAGTGCATTTTACTCGCCATTTCATGCGCTTTGAGAAGCCGCATAGCACAATACGCTATCTGAAGCAGGAGCGACGTAAATTGAAAAATGTGATAGAATTTCCCTGAATTCTTATATTAACCTTAATGTAAAATGATCTAATCGGGTCTCTGATTGCCCTATCATAGAAGTTTAGTAGTGCATTCTACTCGCCATTCCACGCGGTTTAAGATGCCGCCTAGCCCAGTACGCTATCTGAAATGGGAGCGACGTAAGTTGAACAAATGTGATAGAATTACGCTGAATTCTTATATTAACCATAATGTAAAATGATCAAATCGGGTCGCTGTTCGCCCTATCCTAGAACTTTAATAGTGCATTGTATTCGCCATTTCATGCGCTTTGAGATGCCGCGTAGCCCAAATACGCTATCTGAAATAGGAGCGACGTAAATTGAACAAATGTGATAGAATTTCCCTGAAATCTTATATTGAACAAAACATAAAATGATCTAATCGGGTCTCTGATTGCCCTATCATAGACGTTTAGAAGTGCATTTTACTAGCCAGTCCACGCGCTTTAAGATGCCGCCTAGCCCACTACGCTCTCTGAAATAGGAGCGACGTAAATTGAACAAATGTGATAGAATTTTGCTAAATTCTTAAATTAACCATAATATAAAATGATCTAATCGGTCTCTGTTTGCCCTACCCTAGAAGTTTAATAGTGCATTTTACTCGCCATTTCATGCGCTTTGAGATGCCGCTTAGCCCAATACGCTATCTGAAATAGGAGCGACGTAAGTTGAACAAATGTGATAGAATTACGCTGAATTCTTATATTAACCGTAATATAAAACGATCTAATCGGGTCTCTCTTTGCCTTATCCTAGAAATTTAATATTGCATGTTACTCGCCATTTCATGCGCTTTGAGATGCCGCCTAGCCCAGTACGCTACATGAAATAGGAGCGACGTAAGTTGAACAAATGTGATAGAATTTTGCTGAATTCTAAAATTAACCATAATATAAAATGATCTAATCGGGTCTCTGTTTGCCTTACCCTAGAAGTTTAATAGTGCATTTTACTCGCCATTCCATGCGCTTTGAGATGCCGCTTAGCCCAATAAGCTATCTGAAATAGGAGCGACGTAAATTGAACAAATGTGATAGAATTTCCCTGAATTCTTATATTAACATTAATGTAAAATGATCTAATCGGGTCTCTGTTCGCCCTATCATAGAAGTTTAATAGTGCATTTTACTCGCCATTCCACGCGCTTTAAGGTGCCGCCTAGCCCAGTACGCTATCTGAAATAGGAGCGACGTAAATTGAACAAATGTGATAGAATTTTGCTGAATTCTTAAATTAACCATAATATAAAATGATCTAATCGGGTCTCTGTTCGCCCTACCATAGAAGTCTAATAGTGCATTTCACACGCCATTCCACGCGCTTTATGATGCCGCCGAGCCCAGTACGCTATCTGAAATAGGAGCGACGTAAGTTGAAGAAATGTGATAGAATTACGCTCAATTCTTATATTAACCGTAATATAAAATGATCTAATCGGGTCTCTGTTTGCCTTATCCTAGAAGTGTAATAGTGCATTTTACTCGCCGTTTCATGCGCTTTGAGATGCCGCTTATCCCAGCACGCTATCTGAAATAGGAGCGACGTAAACTGAACAAATGTGATAGAATTTCGCTGAATTCTTTTATTAACCATAACGTGAAATGATCTAATCGGGTCTCTGTTCGCCCTAGCCTAGAAGTTTAATAGTGCATTTTATTCGCCATTTCATGCGCTTTGAGATGCCGCTTAGCCCAATACGCTACCTGAAATGGGAGCGACGTAAATTGAACAAATGTGATAGAATTTCCCTGAAATCTTATATTAAACAAAATATAAAATGATCTAATCGGGTCTCTGATTGCCCTATCATAAAAGTTTAGCAGTGCATTTTACTCGCCATTCCACGCGCTTTAAGATGCCGCCTAGCCCAGTACGCTATCTGAAATAGGAGCGACGTAAGTTGAACAGATGTGATAGAATTACGCTGAATCCTTATATTAACCGTAATATAAAATGATCTAATCGGGTCTCTGTTTGCCTTATCCTAGAAGATAATAGTGCGTTTTTCTCGCCATTTCATGCGCTTTGAGATGCCGCATAGCCCAATACGCTATCTGGAATAGGAGCGACGTAAATTGAACAAATGTGATAGAATTTCCGTGAATTCTTATATTAACCTTAATGTATAATGATCTAATCGGGTCTCTGTTCGCCCTAGCCTAGAAGTTTCATAGTGCATTTTATTCGCCATATCATGCGCTTTGAGATGCCGCTTAGCCCAATACCCTATCTGAAATAGGAGCGACGTAAATTGATCGAATGTGATAGAATTACGCTGAATTCCTAAATTAACCATAATATAAAATGATTTAATCGGGTCTTTGTTTGCCTTACCCTAGAAGTTTGATAGTGCATTTTACTCGCCATTTCATGCGCTTTGAGATGCCGCATAGCCCAATACGCTATCTGAAATAGGAGCGACGTAAATTGAACAAATGTGATAGAATTTCCGTGAATTCTTATATTAACCTTAATGTAAAATGATCTAATCGGGTCTCTGTTCGCCCTAGCCTAGAAGTTTCATAGTGCATTTTATTCGCCATTTCATGCGCTTTGAGATGCCGCTTAGCCCAATACGCTATCTGAAATAGGAGCGACGTAAATTGAACAAATGTGATAGAATTTCCCTGAAATCTTATATTAAACAGAATATAAAATGATCTAATCGGGTCTCTGATTGCCCTATCATAGAAGATTAGTAGTGCATTTTACTCGCCATTCCACGCGCTTTAAGATGCCGCCTAGCCCAGTACGCTATCTGAAATAGGAGCGACGTAAATTGAACAAATGTGATAGAATTTCGCTGGATTCTTAAATTAACCATAATATAAAATGATCTAATTGGGTGTCTGTTTGCCCTACCCTAAAAGTTTAATAGTGCATTTTACTCGCCATTTCTTGCGCTTTGAGATGCCGCATATCCCAATACGCTATCTGAAATATGAGCGACGTAAATTGAACAAATGTGATAGAATTTCGCTGAATTCTTATATTATCCTTAATGGTAAATGATCTAATCGGGTCTCTGTTCGCTCTACCCTAGAAGTTTAATAGTGCATTTCACTCGTCATTTCATGCGCTTTGTGATGCCGCTGAGCCCAATACGCTATTTGAAATAGGAGCGACGTAAATTGAACAAATGTGATAGAATTTCGCTGTATTCTTATATTAACCAAAATATAAAATGTTCTAATCGGGTCTCTGATTGCCCTAGCATAGAAGTTTAATAGTGCATTTTACTCGCCATTCCGCGCGATTTAAGATGCCGCCTAGCCCAGTACGCTATCTGAAATAGGAGCGACGTAAATTGAACAAATGTGATAGAATTTTGCTGAATCCTTATATTAACCGTAATATAAAATGATCTAATCGGGTCTCTGTTTGCCTTATCCTAGAAGATAATAGTGCATTTTTCATGCCATTTCATGCGCTTTGAGATGCCGCCTAGCCCAGTACGCCATCTGAAATAGGAGCGACGTAAGTTGAACGAATGTGATAGAATTACGCTGAATTCTCATATTAACCGTAATATAAAATGATCTAATCGGGTCTCTGTTTGCCTTATCCTAGAAGTTTAATAGTGCATTTTACTCGCCATTTCATGCGCCTTCAGATGCCGCTTAGCACAATACGCTATCTGAAATAGGAGCGACGTAAATTGAACAAATGTGATAGAATTTCGCCGAATTCTTATATTAACCAAAATATAAAATGATCTAATCGGGTCCCTGATTGCCCTATCATAGATGTCTAACAGTGCATTTTACTCGCCATTCCACGCGCTTTAAGAAGCCGCCTAGCCCAGTACGCTATCTGAAATAGGAGCGACGTAAATTGAACAAATGTGATAGAATTTCGCTGAATTCTTAAATTAACCATAATATAAAATGATCTAATCGGGTCTCTGTTTGCCCTACCCTAGAAGTTTAATAGTGCATTTCACTCGTCATTTCATGCGCTTCGAGCTGCCGCTAAGCACAATATGCTATCTGAAATAGGAGCGACGTAAATTGAACAAATGTGATAGAATTTCGCTGAATTCTTAAATTAACCATAATATAAAATGATCTAATTGGGTCTCTGTTTGCCCTACCCTAGAAGTTTAATAGTGCATTTTACTCGTCATTTCTTGCGCTTTGAGATGCCGCTTATCCCAATATGCTATCTGAAATAGGGGCGACGTAAATTGAACAAATGTGATAGAATTTCCGTCAATCCTTATATTAACCTTAATGTAAAATGATATAATCGGGTCTCTGTTCGCCCTACCGTAGAAGCCTAATGGTGCATTTCACTCGCCATTTCATGCGCTTTGAGATGCCGCTTAGCCGAATACGCTATCTGAAATATGAGCGACGTAAATTGAACAAATGTGATAGAATTTCGCTGAATTCTCATATTAACATTAATGTAAAATGATCTAGTCGAGTCTCTGTTCGCCTTACCATAGAAGTTTAATAGTGCATTTCACTCGTCATTTCATGCGCTTTGAGATGCCGCCTATCCCAACAAGCTATCTGAAATAGGAGCGACGTAAATTGAACAAATGTGATAGAATTTCTCTGAATTCTTATATTAACCAAAATATAAAATGATCTAATCGGGTCTTCGATTGCCCTATCATAGAAGTTTAATAGTGCATTTTACTCGCCATTCCACGCGCTTTAAGATGCCGCCTAGCCCAGTATGCTATCTGAAATAGGAGCGACGTAAATTGAACAAATGTGATAGAATTTCCGTGAATTCTTATATTAACCTTAATGTAAAATGATCTAATCGGGTCTCTGTTCGCCCTAGCCTAGAAGTTTCATCGTGCATTTTATTCGCCATTTCATGCGCTTTGAGATGCCGCTTAGCCCAATACGCTATCTGAAATAGGAGCGACGTAAATTGAACAAATGTGATAGAATTTCCCTGAAATCTTATATTAAACAAAATATAAAATGATCTAATCGGGTCTCTGTTTGCCTTATCCTAGAAGATAATGGTGCATTTTTGACGCCATTTCATGCGCTTTGAGATGCCGCTGAGCACAATAAGCTATCTGTAATAGGAGCGACGTAAATTGAACAAATGTGATAGAATTTCCGTGAATTCTTATGTTAACCTTAATGTGAAATGATCTAATCGGGTCTCCGTTCGCCCTACCATAGAAGTCTAATAGTGCATTTCACTCGCCATTTCATGCACTTTGAGATGCCGCTTAGCCCAACACGCTGTGTGAAATAGGAGCGACGTAAGTTGAACAAATGTGATAGAATTTTGCTGAATTCTTAAATTAAACATAATATAAAATGATCTAATCGGGTATCTGTTTGCCCTACCGTAGAAGTTTAATAGTGCACTTTACTCGCCATTTCATGCGCCGTCAGATACCGCTTAGCCTAATACGCTATATGAAATAGGAGCGACGTAAATTGAACAAATGTGATAGAATTTCGCTGAATTCTTAAATTAACCATAATATAAAATGATCTAATCGGGTCTCTGATTGCCCTATAATAGAAGTTTAGTAGTGCATTTTGCTGGCCATTCCACGCGCTTTAAGACGCCGCCTAGCCCAGTACGCTACCTGAAATAGGAGCGACGTAAATTGAACAAATGTGATAGAATTTCGCTGAATTCTTATATTAACCTTAATGTAAAATGATCTGATCGGGTCTCTGTTCGCCCTACCCTAGAAGTTTAATAGTGCATTTTAGTCGACATTTCATGCGCTTTGAGATGCCGCTTAGCCCAATACGCTATCTGAAATAGGAGCGACGTAAATTGAACAAATGTGATAGAATTTCCCTGAAATCTTATATTAAACAAAATATAAAATGATCTAATCGGGTCTCTGATTGCCCTATCATAGAAGTTTAGTAGTGCATTTTACTCGCCCTTCCACGCGCTTCAAGATGCCGTCTAGCCCAATAAGCTATCTGAAATAGGAGCGACGTAAATTGAACAAATGTGATAGAATTTCGCTGAATTCTTATATTAACCAAAATATAAAATTATCTAATCGGGTCTCTGATTGCCCTATCATAGAATTTTAATAGTGCATTTTACTCGCCATTCCGCGCGCTTTAAGATGCCGCCTAGCCCAGTACGCCATCTGAAATAGGAACGACGTAAATTGAGCAGATGTGATAGAATTTTGCTAAATTCTTAAATTAACCATAATATAAAATGATCTAATCGGTCTCTGTTTGCCCTACCCTAGAAGTTTAATAGTGCATTTTACTCGCCATTTCATGCGCTTTGAGATGCCGCTTAGCCCAATACGCTATCTGAAATAGGAGCGACGTAAGTTGAACAAATGTGATAGAATTTCGCTGAATTCTTTTATTAACCATAATGTAAAATTATCTAATCGGGTCTCTGTTCGCCCTAGCCTAGAAGTTTAACAGTGCATTGTATTCGCCATTTCATGCGCTTTGCGATGCTGCGTAGCCCAATACGCTATCTGACATAGGAGCGACGTAAATTGAACAAATGTGATAGAATTTCCCTGAAATCTTATATTGAACAAAATATAAAATGATCTAATCGGGTCTCTGATTGCCCTATCATAGACGTTTAGTAGTGCGTTTTACTAGCCAGTCCACGCGCTTTAAGATGCCGCCTAGCCCAGTACGCTCTCTGAAATAGGAGCGACGTAAGTTGAACAAATGTGATAGAATTACGCTGAATTCTTATATTGACCGTAATATAAAATGATCTAATCGGGTCTCTGTTTGCCTTATCCTAGAAGTTTAATAGTGCCTTTTACTCGCCATTTCATGCGCTTTGAGATGCCGCTTAGCCCAATACGCTATCTGAAATAGGAGCGACGTAAATTGAACAAATGTGAGAGAATTTCGCTGAACTCTTAAATTAACCATAATATTAGATGATCTAATCGGGTCTCTGTTTGCCCTACCCTAGAAGTGTAATAGTGCATTTTACTCGCCATTTCATGCGCTTTGAGATGCCACCTAGCGCAGTACGCTATCTGAAATAGGAGCGACGTAAATTGAACAAATGTGATAGAGTTTCGCTGAATTCTTATATTAACCAAAATATAAAATGATCTAATCGGGTCTCTGATTGACCTATCATAGAATTTTAATAGTGCATTTTACTCGCCATTCCACCCGCTTTAAGATGCCGCCTAGCACAGTACGCTATCTGAAATAGGAGCGACGTAAGTTGAACAGATGTGATAGAATTTCCCTGAATTCTTATATTATCCTTAATGTAAAATGATCTAATCGGGTCTCTGTTCGCTCTACCCTAGAAGTTTAATAGGGCATTTCACTCGTCATTTCATGCGCTTTGAGATGCCGCTAAGCCCAATAAGCTATCTGAAATAGGAGCGACGTAAATTGAACAAATGTGATAGAATTTCGCTGAATTCTTATATTAACCAAAATATAAAATTATCTAATCGGGTCTCTGATTGCCCTATCATAGAATTTTAATAGTGCATTTTACTCGCCATTCCACACGCTTTAAGATGCCGCCTAGCCCAGTACGCTATCTGAAATAGGAACGACGTAAATTGAACAAATGTGATAGAATTTCGCTGAATTCTTAAATTAACCATAATATAAAATGATCTTATCGGGTCTCTGTTTGCCCTACCCTAGAAGTTTAATAGTGCATTTTACTCGCCATTCCGCGCGCTTTAAGATGCCGCCTAGCCCAGTACGCAATCTGAAATAGGAACGACGTAAATTGAGCAAATGTGATAGAATTTTGCTGAATTCTTAAATTAACCATAATATAAAATGATATAATCGGGTCTCTGTTTGCCCTAGCCTAGAAGTTTAATAGTGCATTTTACTCGCCATTTCATGCGCTTTGAGAAGCCGCATAGCACAATACGCTATCTGAAGCAGGAGCGACGTAAATTGAAAAATGTGATAGAATTTCCCTGAATTCTTATATTAACCTTAATGTAAAATGATCTAATCGGGTCGCTGATTGCCCTATCATAGAAGTTTAGTAGTGCATTCTACTCGCCATTCCACGCGGTTTAAGATGCCGCCTAGCCCAGTACGCTATCTGAAATGGGAGCGACGTAAGTTGAACAAATGTGATAGAATTACGCTGCATTCTTATATTAACCATAATGTAAAATGATCAAATCGGATCGCTGTTCGCCCTATCCTAGAACTTTAATAGTGCATTGTATTCGCCATTTCATGCGCTTTGAGATGCCGCGTAGCCCAATACGCTATCTGAAATAGGAGCGACGTAAATTGAACAAATGTGATAGAATTTCCCTGAAATCTTATATTGAACAAAACATAAAATGATCTAATCGGGTCTCTGATTGCCCTATCATAGACGTTTAGAAGTGCATTTTACTAGCCAGTCCACGCGCTTTAAGATGCCGCCTAGCCCACTACGCTCTCTGAAATAGGAGCGACGTAAGTTGAACAAATGTGGTAGAATTACGCTGAATTCTTATATTGACCGTAATATAAAATGATCTAATCAGGTCTCTGTTTGCCTTATCCTAGAAGTTTAATAGTGCATTTTACTCGCCATTCTACGCGCTTTAAGATGCCGCCTAGCCCAGTACGCTATCTGAAATAGGAGCGACGTAAATTGAACAAATGTGATAGAATTTTGCTAAATTCTTAAATTAACCATAATATAAAATGATCTAATCGGTCTCTGTTTGCCCTACCCTAGAAGTTTAATAGTGCATTTTACTCGCCATTTCATGCGCTTTGAGATGCCGCTTAGCCCAATACGCTATCTGAAATAGGAGCGACGTAAGTTGAACAAATGTGATAGAATTTCGCTGAATTCTTTTATTAACCATAATGTAAAATGATCTAATCGGGTCTCTGTTCGCCCTAGCCTAGAAGTTTAATAGTGCATTGTATTCGCCATTTCATGCGGTTTGAGATGCCGCGTAGCCCAATACGCTATCTGAAATAGGAGCGACGTAAATTGAACAAATGTGATAGAATTTCCCTGAAATCTTATATTGAACAAAATATAAAATGATCTAATCGGGTCTCTGATTGCCCTATCATAGACGTTTAGAAGTGCATTTTACTAGCCAGTCCACGCGCTTTAAGATGCCGCCTAGCACAGTACGCTATCTGAAATAGGAGCGACGTAAGTTGAACAAATGTGATAGAATTACGCTGAATTCTTATATTAACCGTAATATAAAATGATCTAATCGGGTCTCTGTTTGCCTTATCCTAGAAGTTTAATAGTGCATTATACTCGCCATTTCATGCGCTTTGAGATGCCGCTTAGCCCTATACGCTATCTGTAATAGGAGCGACGTAAATTGAATAAATGTGATAGAATTTCGCTGAATTCTTAAATTAACCATAATATAAAATGATTTAATCGGGTCTTTGTTTGCCCTAGCCTAGAAGTTTAATAGTGCATTTTACTCGCCATTTCATGCGCTTTCAGATGCCGCTTAGCCCAATACGCTAGCTGAAATAGGAGCGACGTAAATTGAACAAATGTGACAGAATTTCGCTGAACTCTTAAATTAACCATAATATAAAATGATCTAATCGGGTCTCTGTTTGCCCTACCCTAGAAGTTTAATAGTGCATTTTATTCGCCATTTCATGCGCTTTGAGATGCCGCATAGCCCAATACGCTATCTGAAATAGGAGCGACGTAAATTGATCAAATGTGATAGAATTTCCGTGCATTCTTATATTAACCTTAATGTAAAATGATCTAATCGGGTCTCTGTTCGCCCTACCCTAGAAGTTTAATAGTGCATTTCACTTGCCATTTCATGCGCTTTGAGATGCCGCTTAGCCCAATATGCTATCTGAAATAGGAGCGACGTAAATTGAACAAATGTGATAGAATTTCGCTGAATTATTTTATTAACCATAATGTAAAATGATCTGATCGGGTCTCTGTTCGCCCTAGCCTAGAAGTTTAATAGTGCATTGTATTCGCCATTTTATGCGCTTTGACATGCCGCCTAGCCGAATGCGCTATCTGAAATAGGAGCGTCGTATATTGAACAAATGTGATAAAATTTCCCTGAAATCTTATATTAAACAAAATATAAAATGATCTAATCGGGTCTCTGATTGCCCTATCATAGAAGTTTAATAGTGCATTTCACTCGTCATTTCATGCGCTTTGAGATGCCGCTAAGCCCAATAAGCTATCTGTAATAGGAGCGACGTAAATTGAACAAATGTGATAGAATTTCGCTGAATTCTTATATCAACCAAAATATAAAATGATCTAATCAGGTCTCTGATTGCCCAATCATAGAAGTTTAATAGTGCATTTTGCTTGCCATTCCACGCGCTTTAAGATGCCGTCTAGCCCAGTACGCTATCTGAAATAGGAGCGACGTAAATTGAGCAAATGCGATAAAATTTTGCTGACATCTTAAATTAACCATAATATAAAATGATCTAATCGAGTCTCTGATTGACCTATCATAGAATTTTAATAGTGCATTTTACTCGCCATTCCACGCGCTTTAAAATGCCGCCTAGCCCAGTACGCTATCTGAAACAGGAGCGACGTAAATTGAACAAATGTGATAGAATTTTGCTGAATTCTTAAATTAACCTTAATATAAAATGATATAATCGGGTCTCTTTTTGCCCTACCCTAGAAGTTTCATAGTGCATTTTACTCGCCATTTCATGCGCATTGAGATGCCGCTTAGCCCAATACGCTATCTGAAATAGGAGCGACGTAAATTGAACAAATGTGATAGAATTTCGCTGAATTCTTTTATTAACCATAATGTAAAATGATCTAATCGGGTCTCTGTTTGCCCTACCCTAGAAGTTTAATAGTGCATTTTACTCCTCATTTCATGCGCTTTCAGAAGCCCCTTAGCCCAATACGCTATCTGAAATAGGAGAGACGTAAATGAACCAATGTGATAGAATTTTGCTGAATTCTTAAATTACCCATAATATAAAATGATCTAATCGGGTCTCTGTTTGCCCTACCCTAGAAGTTTAATAGCGCATTTTACTCGCCATTCCACGCGCTTTAAGATGCCGCCTAGCCCAGTACGGTATCTAAAATAGGAGCGACGTAAGTTGAACAAATGTGATAGAATTACGCTGTATTCTTATATTAACCGTAATATAAAATGATATAATCGGGTCTCTGTTTGCCTTGTCCTAGAAGTTTAGTATTGCATTTTAATCGCCATTTCATGCGCTTTGAGATGCCGCTTAGCCCAATACGCTATCTGAAATAGGAGCGACGTAAATTGAACAAATGTGATAGCATTTCGCTGAATTCTTATATTAACCAAAATATAAAATGATCTAATCGGGTCTCTGATTGCCCTATCATAGAAGATTAATAGGGCATTTTACTCGCCACTCCACGCGCTTTAAGATTCCGCCTAGCCCAGTACGCTATCTGAAATAGGAGCGACGTAAATTGTACAAATGTGATAGAATTTTGCTGAATTCTTAAATTAACCATAATATAAAATGATCTAATCGGTCTCTGTTTGCCCTACCCTAGAAGTTTAATAGTGCATTTTACTCGCCATTTCATGCGCTTTGACATGCCGCTTAGCCCAATACGCTATCTGAAATAGGAGCGACGTAAGTTGAACAAATGTGATAGAATTTCGCTGAATTCTTTTATTAACCATAATGTAAAATGATCTAATCGGGTCTCTGTTCGCCCTAGCCTAGAAGTTTAATAGTGCATTTTACTCGCCATTTCATGCGCTTTGAGATGCCGCTTAGCCCAATACGCTATCTGAAATTGGAGCGACGTAAATTGAACAAATGTGATAGAATTTGGCTGAATTCTTAAATTAACCATAATATAAAATGATTTAATCGGGTCTCTGTTTGCCCTACCCTAGAAGTTTAATAGAGCATTTTGCTCGCCATTTCATGCGCTTTGAGATGGCGCCTACCCCAATACGCTATCTGAAATAGGAGCGACGTAAATTGAACAAATCTGATAGAAGTTCCCTGAATTCTTATATTAACCTTAATGTAAAATGATCTAATCGGGTCTTTGTTCGCCCTACCCTAGAAGTTTAATAGTGCATTTCACTCGCCATTTCATGCACTTTGAGATGCCGCTTAGCCCAATAAGCTATCTGCAATAGGAGCGACGTAAATTGAACAAATGTGATAGAATTTCGCTGAATTCTTATATTAACCAAAATATACAATGATCTAATCGGGTCTCTGATTGCCCTATCATAGAAGTTTAACAGTGCATTTTACTCTCCCTTCTTCGCGTTTTAAGATGCCGCCTAGCCCAGTACGCTAGCTGAAATAGGAACGACGTAAACTCAAAAAATGTGATAGAATTTCCCTGACTTCTTATATTAACCTTAATGTAAAATGATCTAATCGGGTCTCTGTTCGCCCTACCCTAGAAGTTTAATAGTGCATTTTACTCGCCATTTCATGCGCTTTGAGATGGCGGTTAGCCCAATACGCTATCTGAAATAGGAGCCACGTAAATTGAACAAATGTGATAGAGTTTCCCTGAATTCTTATATTAACCTTAATGTAAAATGACCTAATCGGGTCTCTGTTTGCCCTACCCTAGAAGTTTAATAGTGCATTTTACTCGCCATTTCTTGCGCTTTGACATGACGCCTAGCCCAATACGCTATCTGAAATATGAGCGACGTAAATTGAACAAATGTGATAGAATTTCGCTGAATTCTTATAATAACCAAAATATAAAATAATGTAATCGGGTCTCTGTTTGCCTTATCCTAGAAGTTTAATAGTGCATTTTACTCGCCATTTCATGCGCTTTGAGATGCCGCTTAGCCCAATACGCTATCTGAAATAGGTGCGACGTAAATTGAACAAATGTGAGAGAATTTCGCTGAACTCTTAAAGTAACCATAATATAAAATGATCTAATCGGGTCTCTGTTTGCCCTACCCTAGAAGCTTAATAGTGCATTTTACTCGCCATTTGATGCGCTTTGAGATGCCGCTTAGCCCAATAAGCTATCTGAAATAGGAGCGACGTAAGTTGAACAGATGTGATAGAATTACGCTGAATTCTTATATTAACCAAAATATAAAATGATCTAATCGGGTCTCTGATTGCCCTATCATAGAATTTTAATAGTGCATTTTACTCGCCATTCCACACGCTTTAAGATGCCGCCTAGCCCAGTACGCTATCTGAAATAGGAGTGACGTAAGTTGAACAAATGTGATAGAATTACGCTGAATTCTTATATTGACCGTAATATAAAATGATCTAATCGGCTCTCTGTTTGCCTTATCCTAGAAGTTTAATAGTGCATTTTGCTCGCCATTTCATGCGCTTTGAGATGCCGCTTAGCCCAATACGCTATCTGAAATAGGAGCGACGTAAATTGAACAAATGTGACAGAATTTCGCTGAACTCTTAAATTAACCATAATATAAAATGATCTAATCGGGTCTCTGTTTGCCCTACCCTAGAAGTTTAATAGTGCATTTTATTCGCCATTTCATGCGCTTTGAGATGCCGCATAGCCCAATACGCTATCTGAAATAGGAGCGACGTAAATTGATCAAATGTGATAGAATTTCCGTGCATTTCTATATTAACCTTAATGTAAAATGATCTAATCGGGTCTCTGTTCGCCCTACCCTAGAAGTTTAATAGTGCATTTCACTCGCCATTTCATGCGCTTTGAGATGCCGCTTAGCCCAATATGCTATCTGAAATAGGAGCGACGTAAATTGAACAAATGTGATAGAATTTCGCTGAATTATTTTATTAACCATAATGTAAAATGATCTGATCGGGTCTCTGTTCGCCCTAGCCTAGAAGTTTAATAGTGCATTGTATTCGCCATTTTATGCGCTTTGACATGCCGCCTAGCCGAATGCGCTATCTGAAATAGGAGCGTCGTAAATTGAACAAATGTGATAAAATTTCCCTGAAATCTTATATTAAACAAAATATAAAATGATCTAATCGGGTCTCTGATTGCCCTATCATAGAAGTATAATAGTGCATTTCACTCGTCATTTCATGCGCTTTGAGATGCCGCTAAGCCCAATAAGCTATCTGTAATAGGAGCGACGTAAATTGAACAAATGTGATAGAATTTCGCTGAATTCTTATATCAACCAAAATATAAAATGATCTAATCAGGTCTCTGATTGCCCAATCATAGAAGTTTAATAGTGCATTTTGCTTGCCATTCCACGCGCTTTAAGATGCCGCCTAGCCCAGTACGCTATCTGAAATAGGAGCGACGTAAATTGAGCAAATGCGATAAAATTTTGCTGACATCTTAAATTAACCATAATATAAAATGATCTAATCGGGTCTCTGATTGACCTATCATAGAATTTTAATAGTGCATTTTACTCGCCATTCCACGCGCCTTAAAATGCCGCCTAGCCCAGTACGCTATCTGAAACAGGAGCGACGTAAATTGTACAAATGTGATAGAATTTTGCTGAATTCTTAAATTAACCATAATATAAAATGATCTAATCGGTCTCTGTTTGCCCTACCCTAGAAGTTTAATAGTGCATTTTACTCGCCATTTCATGCGCTTTGACATGCCGCTTAGCCCAATACGCTATCTGAAATAGGAGTGACGTAAGTTGAACAAATGTGATAGAATTACGCTGAATTCTTATATTGACCGTAATATAAAATGATCTAATCGGCTCTCTGTTTGCCTTATCCTAGAAGTTTAATAGTGCATTTTACTCGCCATTTCATGCGCTTTGAGATGCCGCTTAGCCCAATACGCTATCTGAAATAGGAGCGACGTAAATTGAACAAATGTGACAGAATTTCGCTGAACTCTTAAATTAACCATAATATAAAATGATCTAATCGGGTCTCTGTTTGCCCTACCCTAGAAGTTTAATAGTGCATTTTATTCGCCATTTCATGCGCTTTGAGATGCCGCATAGCCCAATACGCTATCTGAAATAGGAGCGACGTAAATTGATCAAATGTGATAGAATTTCCGTGCATTCTTATATTAACCTTAATGTAAAATGATCTAATCGGGTCTCTGTTCGCCCTAACCTAGAAGTTTAATAGTGCATTTTACTCTCCATTCTTCACGTTTTAAGATGCCGCCTAGCCGAGTACGCTAGCTGAAATAGGAACGACGTAAACTGAAAAAATGTGATAGAATTTCCCTGACTTCTTATATTAACCTTAATGTAAAATGATCTAATCGGGTCTCTGTTCGCCCTACCCTAGAAGCTTAATAGTGCATTTTACTCGCCATTTGATGCGCTTTGAGATGCCGCTTAGCCCAATAAGCTATCTGAAATAGGAGCGACGTAAGTTGAACAGATGTGATAGAATTACGCTGAATTCTTATATTAACCAAAATATAAAATGATCTAATCGGGTCTCTGATTGCCCTATCATAGAATTTTAATAGTGCATTTTACTCGCCATTCCACACGCTTTAAGATGCCGCCTAGCCCAGTACGCTATCTGAAATAGGAGTGACGTAAGTTGAACAAATGTGATAGAATTACGCTGAATTCTTATATTGACCGTAATATAAAATGATCTAATCGGCTCTCTGTTTGCCTTATCCTAGAAGTTTAATAGTGCATTTTACTCGCCATTTCATGCGCTTTGAGATGCCGCTTAGCCCAATACGCTATCTGAAATAGGAGCGACGTAAATTGAACAAATGTGACAGAATTTCGCTGAACTCTTAAATTAACCATAATATAAAATGATCTAATCGGGTCTCTGTTTGCCCTACCCTAGAAGTTTAATAGTGCATTTTATTCGCCATTTCATGCGCTTTGAGATGCCGCATAGCCCAATACGCTATCTGAAATAGGAGCGACGTAAATTGATCAAATGTGATAGAATTTCCGTGCATTCCTATATTAACCTTAATGTAAAATGATCTAATCGGGTCTCTGTTCGCCCTGCCCTAGAAGTTTAATAGTGCATTTCACTCGCCATTTCATGCGCTTTGAGATGCCGCTTAGCCCAATATGCTATCTGAAATAGGAGCGACGTAAATTGAACAAATGTGATAGAATTTCGCTGAATTATTTTATTAACCATAATGTAAAATGATCTGATCGGGTCTCTGTTCGCCCTAGCCTAGAAGTTTAATAGTGCATTGTATTCGCCATTTTATGCGCTTTGACATGCCGCCTAGCCGAATGCGCTATCTGAAATAGGAGCGTCGTAAATTGAACAAATGTGATAAAATTTCCCTGAAATCTCATATTAAACAAAATATAAAATGATCTAATCGGGTCTCTGATTGCCCTATCATAGAAGTTTAATAGTGCATTTCACTCGTCATTTCATGCGCTTTGAGATGCCGCTAAGCCCAATAAGCTATCTGTAATAGGAGCGACGTAAATTGAACAAATGTGATAGAATTTCGCTGAATTCTTATATCAACCAAAATATAAAATGATCTAATCAGGTCTCTGATTGCCCAATCATAGAAGTTTAATAGTGCATTTTGCTTGCCATTCCACGCGCTTTAAGATGCCGCCTAGCCCAGTACGCTATCTGAAATAGGAGCGACGTAAATTGAGCAAATGCGATAAAATTTTGCTGACATCTTAAATTAACCATAATATAAAATGATCTAATCGGGTCTCTGATTGACCTATCATAGAATTTTAATAGTGCATTTTACTCGCCATTCCACGCGCTTTAAAATGCCGCCTAGCCCAGTACGCTATCTGAAACAGGAGCGACGTAAATTGAACAAATGTGATAGAATTTTGCTGAATTCTTAAATTAACCTTAATATAAAATGATATAATCGGGTCTCTTTTTGCCCTACCCTAGAAGTTTCATAGTGCATTTTACTCGCCATTTCATGCGCATTGAGATGCCGCTTAGCCCAATACGCTATCTGAAATAGGAGCGACGTAAATTGAACAAATGTGATAGAATTTCGCTGAATTCTTTTATTAACCATAATGTAAAATGATCTAATCGGGTCTCTGTTTGCCCTACCCTAGAAGTTTAATAGTGCATTTTACTCCTCATTTCATGCGCTTTCAGAAGCCCCTTAGCCCAATACGCTATCTGAAATAGGAGAGACGTAAATGAACCAATGTGATAGAATTTTGCTGAATTCTTAAATTACCCATAATATAAAATGATCTAATCGGGTCTCTGTTTGCCCTACCCTAGAAGTTTAATAGCGCATTTTACTCGCCATTCCACGCGCTTTAAGATGCCGCCTAGCCCAGTACGGTATCTAAAATAGGAGCGACGTAAGTTGAACAAATGTGATAGAATTACGCTGTATTCTTATATTAACCGTAATATAAAATGATATAATCGGGTCTCTGTTTGCCTTGTCCTAGACGTTTAGTATTGCATTTTAATCGCCATTTCATGCGCTTTGAGATGCCGCTTAGCCCAATACGCTATCTGAAATAGGAGCGACGTAAATTGAACAAATGTGATAGCATTTCGCTGAATTCTTATATTAACCAAAATATAAAATGATCTAATCGGGTCTCTGATTGCCCTATCATAGAAGATTAATAGGGCATTTTACTCGCCACTCCACGCGCTTTAAGATGCCGCCTAGCCCAGTACGCTATCTGAAATAGGAGCGACGTAAATTGTACAAATGTGATAGAATTTTGCTGAATTCTTAAATTAACCATAATATAAAATGATCTAATCGGTCTCTGTTTGCCCTACCCTAGAAGTTTAATAGTGCATTTTACTCGCCATTTCATGCGCTTTGACATGCCGCTTAGCCCAATACGCTATCTGAAATAGGAGTGACGTAAGTTGAACAAATGTGATAGAATTACGCTGAATTCTTATATTGACCGTAATATAAAATGATCTAATCGGCTCTCTGTTTGCCTTATCCTAGAAGTTTAATAGTGCATTTTACTCGCCATTTCATGCGCTTTGAGATGCCGCTTAGCCCAATACGCTATCTGAAATAGGAGCGACGTAAATTGAACAAATGTGACAGAATTTCGCTGAACTCTTAAATTAACCATAATATAAAATGATCTAATCGGGTCTCTGTTTGCCCTACCCTAGAAGTTTAATAGTGCATTTTATTCGCCATTTCATGCGCTTTGAGATGCCGCATAGCCCAATACGCTATCTGAAATAGGAGCGACGTAAATTGATCAAATGTGATAGAATTTCCGTGCATTCTTATATTAACCTTAATGTAAAATGATCTAATCGGGTCTCTGTTCGCCCTAACCTAGAAGTTTAATAGTGCATTTTACTCTCCATTCTTCACGTTTTAAGATGCCGCCTAGCCCAGTACGCTAGCTGAAATAGGAACGACGTAAACTGAAAAAATGTGATAGAATTTCCCTGACTTCTTATATTAACCTTAATGTAAAATGATCTAATCGGGTCTCTGTTCGCCCTACCCTAGAAGTTTAATAGTGCATTTCACTCGTCATTTCATGCGCTTTGAGTTGCCGCTTAGCCCAATACGCTATCTGAAATAGGAGCGACGTAAATTGAACAAATGTGATAGAATTTCCCTGAAATCTTATATTGAACAAAATATAAAATGATCTAATCGGGTCTCTGATTGCCCTATCATAGACGTTTAGTAGTGCGTTTTACTAGCCAGTCCACGCGCTTTAAGATGCCGCCTAGCCCAGTACGCTCTCTGAAATAGGAGCGACGTAAGTTGAACAGATGTGATAGAATTACGCTGAATTCTTATATTGACCGTAATATAAAATGATCTAATCGGGTCTCTGTTTGCCTTATCCTAGAAGTTTAATAGTGCCTTTTACTCGCCATTTCATGCGCTTTAAGATGCCGCTTAGCCCAATACGCTATCTGAAATAGGAGCGACGTAAATTGAACAAATGTGAGAGAATTTCGCTGAAATCTTATATTGAACAAAACATAAAATGATCTAATCGGGTCTCTGATTGCCCTATCATAGACGTTTAGTAGTGCATTTTACTAGCCAGTCCAGGCGCTTTAAGATGCCGCCTAGCCCAGTACGCTCTCTGAAATAGGAGTGACGTAAGTTGAACAAATGTGATAGAATTACGCTGAATTCTTATATTGACCGTAATATAAAATGATCTAATCGGGTCTCTGTTTGCCTTATCCTAGAAGTTTAATAGTGCATTTTACTCGCCATTTCATGCGCTTTGAGATGCCGCTTAGCCCAATACGCTATCTGAAATAGGAGCGACGTAAATTGAACAAATGTGAGAGAATTTCGCTGAACTCTTAAATTAACCATAATATAAAATGATCTAATCGGGTCTCTGTTTGCCCTACCCTAGAAGCTTAATAGTGCATTTTACTCGCCATTTGATGCGCTTTGAGATGCCGCTTAGCCCAATAAGCTATCTGAAATAGGAGCGACGTAAGTTGAACAGATGTGATAGAATTACGCTGAATTCTTATATTAACCAAAATATAAAATGATCTAATCGGGTCTCTGATTGCCCTATCATAGAATTTTAATAGTGCATTTTACTCGCCATTCCACACGCTTTAAGATGCCGCCTAGCCCAGTACGCTATCTGAAATAGGAGTGACGTAAGTTGAACAAATGTGATAGAATTACGCTGAATTCTTATATTGACCGTAATATAAAATGATCTAATCGGCTCTCTGTTTGCCTTATCCTAGAAGTTTAATAGTGCATTTTACTCGCCATTTCATGCGCTTTGAGATGCCGCTTAGCCCAATACGCTATCTGAAATAGGAGCGACGTAAATTGAACAAATGTGACAGAATTTCGCTGAACTCTTAAATTAACCATAATATAAAATGATCTAATCGGGTCTCTGTTTGCCCTACCCTAGAAGTTTAATAGTGCATTTTATTCGCCATTTCATGCGCTTTGAGATGCCGCATAGCCCAATACGCTATCTGAAATAGGAGCGACGTAAATTGATCAAATGTGATAGAATTTCCGTGCATTTCTATATTAACCTTAATGTAAAATGATCTAATCGGGTCTCTGTTCGCCCTACCCTAGAAGTTTAATAGTGCATTTCACTCGCCATTTCATGCGCTTTGAGATGCCGCTTAGCCCAATATGCTATCTGAAATAGGAGCGACGTAAATTGAACAAATGTGATAGAATTTCGCTGAATTATTTTATTAACCATAATGTAAAATGATCTGATCGGGTCTCTGTTCGCCCTAGCCTAGAAGTTTAATAGTGCATTGTATTCGCCATTTTATGCGCTTTGGCATGCCGCCTAGCCGAATGCGCTATCTGAAATAGGAGCGTCGTAAATTGAACAAATGTGATAAAATTTCCCTGAAATCTTATATTAAACAAAATATAAAATGATCTAATCGGGTCTCTGATTGCCCTATCATAGAAGTTTAATAGTGCATTTTATTCGCCATTTCATGCGCTTTGAGATGCCGCATAGCCCAATACGCTATCTGAAATAGGAGCGACGTAAATTGATCAAATGTGATAGAATTTCCGTGCATTCTTATATTAACCTTAATGTAAAATGATCTAATCGGGTCTCTGTTCGCCCTAACCTAGAAGTTTAATAGTGCATTTTACTCTCCATTCTTCACGTTTTAAGATGCCGCCTAGCCCAGTACGCTAGCTGAAATAGGAACGACGTAAACTGAAAAAATGTGATAGAATTTCCCTGACTTCTTATATTAACCTTAATGTAAAATGATCTAATCGGGTCTCTGTTCGCCCTACCCTAGAAGCTTAATAGTGCATTTT